>JAQGBI010000237.1:0-21302 GCA_034698325.1 Sminthurinus elegans | reverse complement strand
ACTCTGTGAATATCTAATCTTAGAAGATAAATCTGATTATTTATATTATTAAACTGTTATTGTTTATAATTACATGTAACTAATAAGCAGCTTAGAATATTGCCAACACTCTGAAAGTCGTAGCAATAAGAACCTCTTTGTATATATGATATTTTCAAAAAAAATGTTTATTTTGTCATAATATATTATCAAGTAATTTTAATTTAATTAAGCATTTATCTTAGTTAAGTGTTTCTGGGGGAGGATAGGTCTATTTTTGACTAACTCGGTATAACACTATAATCAAGACAAATAAAATAAATAAAATAAAAATGTAAGTACAATGCAACAATAGTGTAATGTAGCATAAATTTTAAATTTGTACAGATTTGCACAGTTACTACAGGTCTCTTGGTAGTGAACATTGGCATTGCAAAAATCCAGAGACACGGAAAATTTAAAATGGGAAATGGAAAAGCACCTCTGCAAAAAGCCTTTAACCTATCCTGTTGAAAATGTGGAGAGTTGAGAGAGTTGAAAGTCATGAATGAATAAAGAGAGAGCTTTGAATTTTTTATGGTTTCATTTGGTCCTCTGTAAAATTTTAACGTTTCCTCCTTCCCTTTTGCCAAATGCCAAATTATCCTTCATTGTCCATTCTTCCCCAATCCTCATGTTTTCACTGACTCTGACTCTGAGTCTCAAGTTCTTTGTCCTCTCGCCCTTTCTTTCTTTGTGGAGGAACATGAAACATGCACAATGTACAACGCTAAAAACATCAGTTTGAAACAGTTGTGAGCAAACGTGGACAAAGGACGAGATGAAAGCATTTAAACAATGTTGCAAGTTCTGTTCATTTACATGTACAGTGTACAATCTGCAACATTGTATGTTACTTCGCGTAACTACCCAAGATATAAAGAAGAGGTTTTCCATTTTTGACTTTAGAGAGTTTAGAGTTTTGAGCTTGGACATTTCATTCATTTGTAATGGATTTCTGCTTGACAACTCAAAACTCACGTTGAACTTGGGAGCTCCTTCATTTCTTTCCCATCTCTCTGAAAGGAGAAAAAATACAGGAGCCTTTTAATTTCCATCCTCGATTCTCTATTTTCTGTGACACACACTTGAACAGTTCAAAACTTAAACAGTTGCCGTTGCTTCGAATTTCAAATGTCGTAGAACGTGGAAAATTCGTACACACAGTTTGCAAAGGAAATGAGATGGGAGGTGGAAAATGATCTTGTCTTTTCTCTGTACCTTCCTTGACACTCTCTTGTTGATGATAATGAGTTGCTTTCAAATGACAGAAATTTCCTACTTCCTCTTTGTCACGTCTGTCTCGTATGTCATATCGTCGTACGTCTAACTCTGCAAACTATGCAAAAGATGTACGTGGAAGCCTAGTGAAGGAGACAGACTGACAAAAACATTTGAGCACTTGGGATAATCAACCAGATGATCAGAGTTAATCGTAGACATTGGTAGATATGAGTGTGCAAATTAAGAGGGCAAATGTCCCATGTCCTGTCCAATTTAAATCCAAGTGTATCACTTGTACTCTTTTTTCCATTCGGTTCTCTCGGCTCTTTCGCACACTCTAGTTTAAATACAATTGTCACAATTTACCTTGTTCACCACGGAACTGTGTGTCCTTGTATTAATAATAAATGCATAGATTCTACGTAACCTGTTACTTGGAAATGCACTGAGAACTGCAAACTTTGGGAAGCGTGTGTAATGTAATGTACTGTGTAATGGTTGTAAATTTTGTAGACTTGCATTTTTAAATTCTTTCCTATTAACCAAATTGTTTTACGTCATATACGTTCGTTGGTTCGTTTGTGAGGAATGAGGAGTAAAACACAAGGTAAATGAGCTGAGACAACAGAGAGAGAGAGAGAGAGAGAGAGCCGTTTAATTTAATAGGATGGGAGATGGCATGTCATACTAGTACGTCGTATGTCGTACGTCGTACCTACGCCTCTTTATTATTTAATCTGAATCTACGCTTTGCTCTTTACTCTTTTGTGCTATCTCCATTTACAGTTGATTCTGGATTTGACATGATAGCCAACTCGTCTAGTTTGTACGTTGCTATTCATGTCACCTTTATACAGTACACTGTACACTTGATACTGTATATTTTATGAGGTGTTAGAATGGAATACAAAAGTGCACATTCTCATGCAGGACACATACAGTAGAACCTGAGACTTGAGACTCGAGAGCTCATGCATAACAAGTACAAGTACTAGTTTTTCCACGTTTTTTACACACCGTGAAAAAGAGTTGAACATCAAGATTGCAAAATGAGGAGAGAAAGAAGAAAAGGGAAAGGCATATAGAATCAAGAATCATACATTACGCAAAAAGACAGTGCAGCTGCCTCAACTTTTTTCTCATGTCTTGAGCTCTCTCTGTTTTATCCACATGTACAAAAAGTACAAGATACTTTTGTACAACGAAAAGAAATACAAATAGGAAGAAACCTTTTTTGTTTTTTTGTATCATCTGCTGGCCTCAAAATACAAATGGGAATCTTGAAAAAAATATGCAACTAACGACTAACATAATGCTAGTTACTAGTACATAATACAAGGGGATCAGGACTGATCCATTTCAAAAATAAACATGTCAATTATGGCGGAATTCCCCATTTGTTACATGCAATTTATTAGGTACATTTCACCAATCCAATCGTACATATAAATATTAGCATGTTAAGAGTAAAGAGTAAAGAGGCAGACTTGAGATTTAGGATTCATTGTAAATTTCTACGTTACTCAGCTTTGAAATCGTCATCCTGTCTTTTGTCTTTTGTCTTAAACATGTGGACACGAACAACACGGAAAAAACCAATTTTTCACTTTTTGCTGCCAATTTCAATCTCAATTTTAATCCTCTAGATTCTAGATTCAGTGGTACTATTTTTTTGTATTACATTGTAAATTGAAAAAACATGCAATACTTCTGTCACTGACACTCGAACCAAATCCGAAAATCTACGAGTATTTCAAGTGTTACATAAACGATGATTCCATTATGTAAACAAAATTGCTATCAATTACAAATTTAGCAATCGATTGTCAATTGTCGTCAATAACAAATTGTAAACATGGATTTCAAAGGCCAATATTCAATCTTTTTATCATTGTACAATCTGTAAATTGTACAATGTTCAGCATACTGAAGTCCAAGCGGCAAAAATATCACGTAAAATCTCATCATACGTTGTTTACATAAGTTTAATTGCGGGTTATGTAATATCAGGATATTATGTTGAATGTCAATATTATCAGCCACTCGAATGAATTGGATATTGGATATTTGATATTTGATAGTCAATTAATTAAAATATTATGAACTTTTACATAACGCAGAATTTTTATTCTATATAAATATTTTCAGGCGAGTAGAAGAGCCCCAGTACAAATCATCAATCGGCAATCGGTAAGCTTAAAGCTCCTGTTGTGTTTTTTCTTTTTCAACTGCTGGAAACAGTAAAATATTTGGAAATTGAAATGCAATTCTTTACACTCGCCCTTTTTCTCCTGGCTGCAACTTCTGCAGGTGATATTTTACGGACAAATTCTTTGTTTAAAGACGATTTTGTTTATGCATAAATAAGAGTATTTTTTTAATGATTATTTTTTTATCATGAATATTTTTTACAGCCTTTGCAGCACCTAGTAAAACGATTGGAATCCCGATCAACGAGGTTGAAATAGAACTGGGACTGGTGGAGAATTTAAAAAACCTTTTGGAATGGATGGCTGAAAATGATATAAGCATTTCCGACATTTTCTCCTCAGAGTTTTTCAACAGTGATCTATTTAATTCGGACATCTTCAACAAGGAGTACTTTAATCATGAATTTTTCTCCAGTGATCTCTTCAACTCTGAAATTTTTAACAGTGAGAATTTCACCAAAGTCCTTTATTCTCTCTACGGGATAGCAGAGAGTGGGACTGGAACTTTTAATCGGGACAATGCTGTTCAACTCATCTCATTTTTTGAATCCAAGGACTGGCAAGGACTTAAAAACTACTTGAACAATCTTCCAACTCCTCCTGCACTTTAAAACAGTTAATTAGAATTAAACTAGTTTGTAGTATTTAAAATCACAAGAGGAATGTCAGAATTCAGAACAATTAAATATTTAACCTCAAATAAATAAATAAATAAATAAACTCGGATTTTGTAAATCAGCTGTTACATGTTCAATGTTCAAGTTTCTAGATTCTTGTCTTGAAATTTACATTTAAACTGTATAACTTCTGGATTTCCTGTTTTGTATTTTGTATACATGTTTATTTATTTATGTGTCATTCATGCTGTGGCTACTCATTAGAAGTAATGTAATTGGTCTCATAATGAGGAGTCGGTCCAAAAACGTAAAAGAGTCGTCACCTTTCTTTTCCTTGTACAAGGATTTACGGTGGTTTTTAATAGTTTTAAGTGGTCATTAGAACCAGAACCAGAATCGGAATTGGAATTGGAATTACAATTAAAATGAGGAAAATGAGGAAAAGATGTGGAAGCTACTCCTTGTTTCTCCACTTTTTCCTCATTCAAAATTTAAACCTTAAAAGGCAAACCACAATGAACAAGGAGGAAATGAATGCAATTATCTTTGAGAGCAAGTTTTCCTGGTGTGACTGTCCATGTTTTCTCATAATGCTGTCAACCGGACACTGGACAAGTCAACGAAACAAGCTGGAATCAGCACGATACCATCTTTGAACCTTTGAACATGTAGGCTAACAGCTAACGGCTAACAATTAAAAAAATCCAAACACTCGCCTACATATCAACACACTCACTTGTGCACTTGTGCCGACTGCCGACTCAGACCTCAAATCAGACAAACTTGTTATCTTTCTTATATCTTGTAATGCAAGCATTTAGAATTTAGAGCATCTTTAAATATAAATGTACTATAGAAAAATTTCCTTTCCGCGTACTTCTAATTTCATATATCTTCCTGATGTTTTTATTGTTGCATCATACTGCATACATTTCAGATTATAGATTATACAATGGGCATTTGATACATGATACATAATCACTTGTTCAACTACTTTTTCCTTCACTATTTTTGGTTTTTGGTCCTTATTACCCTTTTTTGCCTGGTTCATAATCTACGCTACTATTTCAAGCGCTTGAAACTAGAAACTTAAGAAAAGACGTGTAGAGTGTAGAGTTTGGGCGCCGATTCTCCATTCTTGTTTATTGATACTGCAAGTACGACCGGTTTTCCCTAATGAATTTGGTCAACAATAAACAATCAACGGCACATATTATAAATACACAGCAGCATGAGAGAGAGGAAGGGACATGATCTACTTTTCCCTTTGCCTTTGTGAGCTTAAAAAAGGTATTTAAAAGTGTCATCAGAGCATCTTGAATCTTTGTATAACTATATCTACAGCTTTACAGTATATTATATAGTCTGCTGCGCACTTCTGTACGCACTACATAAATAAACAGTCGATTGCTCATGAGCATCAAGTTTTTCTTTGTTATAAAATAATTAGATATGTTTCAAGTTGGAAGCTGGAAGCTTTACAAAAACTATATGCCACTTCTTTTGTTATTCTTGACCAAAATATATTACCTACAGTCCACAATGTAGAATGTAGTTTCAACTTTAGAATGAATATTTCATTGTTGCGGTTAAAGTTCATTTTTAACTTCTCACCTAAAATGGAAGGATGATTTGTTCCCTCTCAAGTTTCAAGTTTGACGGTAGAAACAACAATTATAACAATTATTATTATCTTACTATTTTATCTACTATTTATTTTTTTTACACACATACATTTGCATTGTATTTTTTTCTTCCGCCTTGAAAACCGAATTGATTTGAGAAAACACAAAATACAAAATCAATCTTCTTTTAAAGGTAGTCGGTTATATTATTTTTTATTCTTTAACGAGGAGTAATGCAGCGATTCATGAAAGTAAATTGAAAATTGATCACTATTTTTTATTTCTACACATGTGTCATTCAATTAGATCAAAGGATCAAGGTTTATTCAATATCAGATATTCCGTACTCCATACATACAACTACTTTACGTACTCGATACTTGATACAGTCTCAGGTTATCTTTGAGCTGTGAACTATGACAGGTGATAGGCGGAAGAATAATCTATGGAATTTGTCTACAAAGAGTAAAGACGGAAGAATATTACTTTTGTATTATTAATTTTAGCTTGAATAGGAAACAATTGATCCCCTATTCTACTTTTTGCTCCATGCATATTTATCTTGCTCATTGTTCACCTTTGTCATTTATTGTCGCCGTGCCGGTAGTCGGTATTCAGCAGTAAGTAGTGTCGTGCATGTATACATGTATACATTTGCAATCAGAGTAAAGAGAACAAAAGACGAAATGAAAATTCAGCAGTGCACATGCAGTTACATACATGATATTTCTCATGTTCACTGTTCGTTGTTCATACCGCTAAAACGTGGATCCTAACAGCACAAGTAGAAAAGACAGAGAAAAAAAGAATACTACTACGCCTTGATTTTTTTTCTCATTCCAAGTCAAAAGTCAACCTAGATAATTCCATCGAGAAATCACAAGTTGCTCATTTCATATTCCATCTGGATTCTATATTCTGTATGCACAAAAAATACAGCGTATGTTTTGGTGGCAAAAAATCCGAATGCCGTATGCTTTCAAATTAGATGCACATGTAGCTTTTAGCTTTTAAAAAAATCCTTGCATCGTATGCATATTTAATGTACAATCTAAAGAATGCTCGAGGGAAGAAAATTTTCAGAGTCTTATTCATAAGTCAGAGTGATACAAAACATTAACACATTCTCTTTTATTTAGCATATTATGTAGAATATAGAATTCAAAAATAGGCATGAAATGCACTGTGAAATTTCCTCGACCCGTAATCCGTAAAACACTTGTTCACCTTGTGATCTTTTTAAATTGGTCATGACTCATGAGCTACAGTACTTTTAGCTCGTTTCCAAAAATTATTGCAAAAACCAAACCAAAACACATGCCCTTGTATGTGTATTGTGTGCACTATACAGTATACACATCTTTTTAAATCCTCACATCAAAAAACATGGATTCCAAAATCCACTTAATTGGAGTCATTTGTTGACAGACAAACGAACAATGGCAAAGAGAGAGACAGAGAGAGAATTTGAATTTTGGGTTGACATGAAGCATTTTACTTTTGATTTTTTGTGTTTGGGCATTTTGTATCTGCATTCGTATTAAACATTGTACAAAAACTGCAGCCAATGACCTTTTTTAGTGGTTACAGTGTCAATGTAAAATAATTGAAGATCCGGAAAACTCTGTATCCCTGTATCTGTATTTTCTATTGTTAGATGAAGCCGTGGATCATGGATCATGGACTGCGTAAATTATTGCTAATGAGCCGGATCATGATCAGCAAGACTGTCCTCAGATTGGATTGCATGGGATTGTGTTTATCCATAATGCAGTGTGCCGTGCCTCTTTATTTATTCGATTTAAGGCAATTTGGATGGTTTCAGTTCATCAAAATCAAACATTTACTCTTTCAAGTCTACAGTCTGTAAAAGATACACAATATGACATAACGAGTTTGTTGAAGCAGAATAGTATTTTTTAATCTGCTGCCTCGCTGCTCAATGCTCGCTATTTAATGCCTGTTTTCATTTATAATTTGTAGAAACGAAACAGATAATTGACCAAATCCTTTACAATGTACAATGCTTTGGGAGTTTGGACTTAGAAAACCTCGAATATTTACTTAACTAATTAGTAGGTATTAATGCACGTAAATTTGCATACAATTTCACCACCATCTCAGATTTGTTTGCTCTTTGTCGTCCGTCCTCTATCGTCTGTTGTCTGAGCAAACAGAGATGAGCAGCTAGCAGATATCAAAGAAAGTAAGATTATTTTATTGTAAAAACCCATCGCCGTCAGTCCTCAGTTGTCAAACGCAAAAATCCCCATTGAAAAGAAACAGGATTTCAATCTTTCATTTTAAATTGCTAATTATTTGCTGTACAAAGTACAAAAACCTTTACTGTCGGAAACGACATTTAACATTTTACAGCGTTGCTAAATGCTAAAATCTAAAATCAAGCAGATAATAAAAGATAAACCATGTTCTGCGCAATATCATACATTTATATCACAGTATCAGCAATAACCAACTACTAATGATCAAAAAGTTAAAATAGACATTAAACTTGAATTTTAAGTTCAAAGCTATGTTTAATTTACTACAGTGTATTTAGTATTTAGGCAAACGACATTTTACGTGGAGAAGGGCTGTTGAGAAGAGTTCACTAAAGAGCTCATTGAAGATTGAATTGCAGATTATAGATAAACACATTAATAAATAAACAAATACTTATCGCCTGTTTATTCATACATTCAATATTCAATAAGTGTACGGACCATGTACGGGCAAACAGATGACTCTATTCTCCATTGTGCGACTTGTTTAATGTCGAATGGTTTTTAATTGTTCTGTTGTGTTATTTTATGAGGACTGCAGAACAGAAGAGGGAAATCAGAAGAGAGACGAGGAATGACCATGACAATGAAACGAAATGAAATGGTCATTAATCAATCACATTTTATCTACTTTATTATTATTATTACATAAGCCATAATGGCAATACAAAGTCCAATACAAAGATTGGCCGTTAACTTTACATGTAATAATTTCTAATTCCTGCCGTATGATATAATTCACACGTTCAACGTTCAAAGCTCAAACTCTTAGCTGTCATCCTCACAATTGACAATCTGCATAATTTTTTTCACGGTGCATTTTTCCTCTCGCACACTCACACAAGTTTGCATATAGATCGGCAGTTAATAAAAGTAAATTCATTGCATTTTTTATCTCATTCAATAACATCATAATGTGATTGTACTTGGAATAATTATTGTTACTACAGTATGTGCAATGTACAATGTACAGACAAGTTTCATCTCTCATTAGAATGCAATGAATGTCTTCTAGTTCAAGTTTCAGCTTTAGCTTTTCCTTTCTCTCATTTTCTCTCTGTATTCGAAAGAGACTTGAGACTTGAAACTTGACCGCAAACTCCATTCAGAAAATAAAAGAAAATTTTGCAGCCCACAAAACTAATATTCAAAATTCAGACAGTGACTACAGTACAGAAGTACAGAGGCTGTTAATTTAATTTATTACAATACTATTAACACAAAAGGCGTGCAAAAACATGGAGAACTTTAGATACTTTTTATGTTAATTCAAAATTTTGAATGTGTATTAAACTACAAACAATAAACAAAAGCCAGGCTTTGAAGTTAAGAAAAGTATCTAAAGCATTGTGCGGCATCATTAAAAAACGAATCCAGTCAGTCACACGACGAAAGACGAAAAACGAACGACAAAGAAGAACAAGCCAAAACTTTTCAGGTTTTCTCGTGTCTTGTGTCTCGTGTGTGTGTGGTTTTGGTTTGCTTTGGTCATCTCGTTCTCTGTTGTCTTGTGCTGTGAGTGTGGGAAACTACATATTACATATGTAATTACATACATAGGTTTGCTCCATGTGTCAACCTTGATTTTGTCTTGTGTCTTGTGTCTTGTGCGTTGTATCATCTATCCTCTGTTTACCTGTCATGTTTTCAGTTTTGACATAAAGACAGTCCCAAAGTCTCAAATTTTTCACTCATTATCTTACGCTTAACCTCACAACTCTTCATTCACCAGTCCAGTCACAATGAAAGTCCACAGAAACTTCAAGTTTCTCTCCTCTTTCGTGTACTTGTAACATGCAAATTTTTTTTACAAAGTCTGAATTTTTCTACTAACGACATGCCAACTGAAACTCTGTCTACAATCTACATAAATCCACATTTTACACAAGTGTGAAGACTGAAGTGTGAAGGTACATACAATTTCAGTTGCTTTTGCAGCCAAATTAGAGAATTCACCAATCAATGATTCAGAAAAGTATCAAGAATCAAGAGTCAAGAACGACAACAAAATTATTATGTGGATGATTGGAACTTGGAACTTGTAATCCTAAGTAGCATTTATTACCAAGTGCCAAGCGCCAAGAGTGATGAGAAAGTCAGGGAATGAAAATGAAGAAGAGAAAAGAAATACCTAAGAAACACGCACGCACATTCAACTACACACACACACACACGAACAGAAGCTAAACGAGTGAAGGAATCAATTAAATATCATATCACGAACTACGAACCGTAGATATGTACAAGGTAAAGTGTACAAGTAGATGTCATGTAGCATCTAATATCTATTATCTAATCTATGAACGCATGTTCCTTTAAATTTTAAATAGTCCCATGTACTTTGTACTTTTGCATCTTCTGATGTTGGCCAGCCAAATACTTGACGCATGTATTTATCCAAACGAGCAAAAGTAGATATGTACATGGTAAAAAATTCAATATTCATAAGAATAAAAAATATACGTACATTTTGGTTCCTGGTAAAACTCTTACTTCTTAATCCACTCAAGTTCAAAGAATCAAGTTGAAAATAAACTATGGATAATCATAATCATGTGCGAAACCAAAAACGAAAATATTAACACGCTTGATTTAGATTTTAGATGCATCTTTAAACAAACGACTTTGATTTTGGATGCAAAGGCTCATTAATAAATTTAGATAAAGTGCGTTAAAAAGGAATGCTAACATTACTGGTACAAAATTACTTTGAAATGCGTATGATTTGAGACTTGACGTTCCATGTCAAACGTCAAATTATGCGAGGAAAAATCGGTACATTTCAGCTTAAGTTTTTTAGGTGTTAAAACTTGAAGCTTAATTATTATTTACAGCCTGTTGCCTATTGAACGGCAAATAATGATGATTCAAAAATTTTATTTTGATGTACTTGGTTTTATATCAGTGCAGTACTCTGTACTCTATGTAAAAATATGCATATTTTGAATTTTAACTGTTGTTAAAAACCACTCATTTTTTATTTTATTTTACGACACAGCACAAGTTTTTTCATAAAATATGAACGAGCTTTTTACAAGTCAAAAGATGATGATTATTGGCACAAGGATGTTAATTTTAATGTCTCAGCCTGTGTACAGTGTACATTTGTGTTACATGTGTAAACACACTTTACACAAAGTGCCAAATCATCAGTTTCTGTCATTCGGCAAGTCCGTCCGAGCAAATAGCAAATCATCTACACCTCAGCTTAAACTTAAGATAATTTGTTCCAAGTTTTAAGACTTTGTACAAGTGCAAAGGGAAAAGTATGATGGAATTAACAGACCTCTACTTAATTTTTAGCTCATCTTTATATGGACTAAAATTCACCCAGTGCGTAAAAAGTAAAAATAAAAATAATTGAGCTCGTTCCATCACGTAAATTCTGTACATGCTGTATTCTGTATTTTGTAGAACGAAGAAAGAAAGAAAAATTCGATTGGAATTGGAAAAAAAGTGTCCAAAATATTTGAAAAAATGCGAGCTAAAACCACGAGAATGAGAACTCATTAAATTGGTACGCGTTTCCTACTTTCTACTTTACACACTTATTATACTTATACATAGACATATTTGGAAAATTTTATGCGTAATGCGTAAATAGTAAACGCTAAGTAAATATACTTGTAGAATGTAGAGGAAATGAGTTAAGCAGAGCACGTGGATCGTTTCAATTCTATTATAGTGCAATTCATTTTCTTGGCCGTCTTAAAAACACGGAGAGAGGAAGAGGAAAAGGAAGAGGAAGAAAAGATGCTTGTTTGTACGGAATAAAATGCGTGAACATGAGTTTGAGCACGCACTAACAAGTTCATATCGTATGAAAACCAAAGAGGCGGATTAAAATGTGTGTACATGCATACCTTACGCCTTACGCATTCTATTATATTACGCACATGTTTTCACCATTCCAGTCACCATTCCTCCACAAACAAAACTCTAAAAGAGAACACAACAAGAGTGACGAGTGACGAGGATGTGATGAAAAAGACTATAAATGCAAAAATGAAAAGGAGGGAGAGAAAATCGAGCCGAGTGGAAATAGACCTTGACTCTGTATTCTTTTCTTATGCCTATTATTAGTAGCATCCACTTGATTTTTAATTTTTAAACAGTTCAGCTCAGAAGATTAGCTCTCCTTCCTCTTCAATTAATATTCTGTGTACAAAAATTCCGAGTTGGTTTAAATCACAAGAGGATTGTATGCAATAAAAACATAGATTGACAGCATAACAAAAGATTCATTTTGTAATTAAAAGGAAAGTTTAAACCTTGTGGTTTAAGTAAAATACATATTTTGTCTCTTGTTCTTGCTCTTGTTCTTAGTTTGTCTTTTAGAATTGTCATGTCTAAATATTTGAAAGGTGGAATTCATGAAAAGTTCAGTTTCTGGTGACAGCAAGCGGAAAGAGTAAAAAGTAAAAAGCCAGTCCATTTTTATGCTTGAATTACAAGATTTACATTTCACATTATCTCGAACTAGGCCAATGCAAAAAGCCAAAGTCAAAGCCGAAGCCGAAGAGTCTACCGCGAACTTTTTCTGGAGCGGACAAAACGAAGTGAACCTGAAGAATAAGAAGATGAAGATGAACACGTCGAAAAATTCCAAGAATTCACATTCCAAGAATCCAGAACTTTGGAGTTGGAGTTAAAGTCAGGTGCTCTTATTGTGTCACTCGGTCCTTGATTTTTATATTGGCCAAACTTGCTCTGCAAATTTCCTGATTCTAATTGTACAAAAGCTCTTTTGTCCCAAGTCCCAATATTCAGAAATTCAGCACAGCCGTCACAGTTAGGGCGCCTAACTCTAGACTCTAGACTGGAGAAGAAAAGCAACCACGTTCCCATGTTCTCCTCTCGGTCGTGGTCTCAAAAACTTGGTAGTTAGTCAAACTCTAAACTCTTCATGTGAAATGGTGGGAAATTTCCCGTGTTACATGCATGACTGACTTTTCTTTTATATATGTGACATGCACTTTCTCCCCAAAAATCTTAAAGATTGTGGAGATGAGTGTTATATGCACCTTTTCAACTCATGTTCCAACTTTAGGTGTTCCACTCATACAAAATGTTAACCTCTTAACTCCAAACTGCTGACCTTTGTCAAACTCTATGTAAATTATAGTCCAGAATTTAGAATCCAAATGTCAATTCAAAATTGCACACATCCAAGCTCTCTGTTCTTTGCATTCTGTATCCTTCTAATTTTAACAAAACATGTCGTAAGAGCCAAAACCAAAGCAAAAGATACCACATTTTTATACAAATCTGATTTCTATGCTGATTTTTAGCACAATTTTATGTAAAAATTATGTTGATAGATCCCTGGAAAAATCCAACGTACTTCCGACTGCATCTTCCTGTTTGACTTTGACTCACTTTTCCGTTCCATCAATCAAAATTACATGTACGAGATACGAGATATGAAAGATATACATGGAAAATACAAAGCTTTTATCGCGTCCATTACGGAATTCCCACGTAAAACTATGGAGAATGGATTATGCAAAAACTATATCCACGATCTCCGATCTGCGACCGACTTTCAACTACAGTATCCACGTCATTCATTTTTATAGCATGTCCATATTTTCCATCCTCCATGCACTTGCAAACTACATGAACGCGGTACACGGTATATCGTATAGGGTATAAAATGGAGACTTTTGACTTGATTTATCCGGAGCCATCATCATCCCTGCATGTAAAATATGTATGCATACATGTAAAGTTTATACGTGTGTAGAAATTTTTTATGAGTCTCGAGTCTCGAGAGGAGAGGATGATAAAATTATGTGCTGATGTTTGATATGCCGGCAATAGGAATTCTAGTTCACGTATTTGTTTTTGTATTGGTTTTGCTACTCGGTGCTCGGTACTTGGAACTCCTGTGTCGTTTGATTTTCCGAATTCCGAATTCCGAATTTTCCAATATTTACACACATGTAATGCTTACATAACCTGCATAAAAACAGAGCTAGTCTCTAGTCTGCATGTTACCCGTCTCTACTGTCTACTCCATTTTGTCAGCATTTGAATAAAAAATAAAGGCGAGATGAAAAGACATTGACGGTGTCATTGGGAAGAGAGGCAGAATACTGAACACGGAGCACAGAACATTGAAAATTGAACACGGGTAGCTTTTCCGATTCCCTATAAAACTGTCAACCGGTTTGTGAATCCGAAACTGGTTTTAAATTCGGATGTGTGCGTATTATATTTTACATTTCAGCGCACATTCAAGTCCAACTGAATTCTGAATTCTGAATGAATTAGATGAGTTGAATTCGGCAAAGTCTGTAGTCTGTAGTCTGCACAATGTACAATTTACCGTAAAGTAGTGCTATAAAATAAAATAAAAATTCGTAATTCATACTCCATGCTGCAAATAAATGAACCACCCACAGTCACTTTTCACATTTCACATTCGCCCATCTCCCTTCAAAAAATCCGCACACACAATAAAGAACACAGAAGGGAGGATGGAGCTTCTGAGAATATCTATGTATAAACTCTACTTCCGCTCTGATTTTGTCTAGTTGTAGATTCTAGATTCTAGACTGTAGATTCTAGACACTAACTGACAAAATCAGACAGGCCGATTCACAATTCAGATTTAAACAAATGTACCTACACAAAGCTCCAAAGAATAAGTAGCAGCCGTGTTTTAGCATTAGCATCACCGAATTTTGTCTCTCCCGTGTATTGTACATTTTGTATTTTGTATCACAACCAGAGGAATGAACAAGGAACATGGATTTTTCTTTTATCTTGTGCAAAATCTCTACCTTGTTCCTGGTTCTTCAATCTTCATTCCATATCTACTTGATACACGAATACACGGTGCATGTGCGCTCATCCTTCAAACCTGACTCATTAGTATCTAGGATTACCTACAACCTACAATCCTTCCTCTGGTCTACACGTTAGTGTATTAAACGTATCCAGAATGTAAAATATGTAGTGTCTTTGTATTTTTTTTGCAATTTTTGCATCACAATTTACAAATGACGGCCCGAGAAAAAGGCAGCTTTTTACTTTCTTTTACTTTAGCTTTGGCAAACACAAGACAGAAGACACAAGAAGGAAGACAGCAAAAGACAAGAGACGTCACTTATCGTTAGTGCTTAGTGCTTAGTGTTTAGAGTTTAGCGTATTCTGCAAATCATATGATGTATTCAATATTCAAGCTATAGCATTTTTTTTTCTTTTTTTACTCTGTCGGGAAAAAATACATGGATGTAAAAAAATGTAAGGGATAAATGACAATTTGCAAATATGCATTAGATGTCTAAATATTTTCATTTTCATACAATCCCTTGTACAAAACACACAGGCTTTTGTATCCTGCCATTTGTACTTGGATTTGTGTGTGCGGTGTGTGGTAGGCAAATATGAAAAGTGGATGTGGATGTGGAAGTGCGTTTACAGTTTAGAGAAAGAGAAAAGTGTGTTTGCACAGACTAAATCCGCACGCATAAATACATCAACATATCTCCAATGTTCATGTTACATGTGTCTACATGTGTGTAAATGTGAAAACATATTTTTGCATTTGCCTTTTTCACTCTCGTGTCTCTTGTCTCTTGTCTTATGTAAACAGATACAAATGCTTACAACGTTTAATATTATGAACGTCATGTGCGTATGTGTGTGTGTGTTTGCTTTTTGCTTTCATAGAGAATAGAGATGGTACACACCACAAACATAGTTGTAGATCGTACGATATTGTACGAAATATGAGGTATGATGTATGAGGTATGAGTATGAGGCAATGCAATCTGTATAATGGAACCAACCTCCTCATCACTCCACTTTTCACTTTCCAGTTTCCAGTGGGAAGAAATGAATCAAGCCGCATTTCACTTGAAGCTCTAAATTTTTCATCTCACTGACTGTCCTTCGGTCCCGTTCACGGTCCTATTTAATCTGTCTCTAAATCCTTGGACACAGATATGTAGATTTACAACTTACAACCTACAACTTGAAGACTGGAGACTTCTTCTTGGTCTTCATCTATTTTCTATGTCCTGTGTTTTGTGTTTTATGCTACTAGCACAAAATGCTTTGTATTTCAGTTTCAGATTTTGGATTTCAGACACAGTCCAAAATTTCAGACTCCGCAAATCTTAAATCTTGAATCTTTTTTCTTCGGGCAAGAAAAGGGAAGGAGAAACAGATAACAGATGTTATTGATGATAGCATTCGATAGCGTGTAAAATGTGCTTCCTTTTTCCTTTTCCTCTAAATCAATTACTCATACGATGATAAAATTATGATGGTGATGGTGATGGTGATACTAATGCTTTTTGATTTTTGATATGATCCACTTGTCAAACATGAAAAAAGCAAGCAATTTTCATACAAAGTTCAAACGGCAAATAGCAAACAGTGAATGTACTAAATGGAAAGTGCTAAATAATCTATAAAGATTCTACCGATTATACGAATTACGAGTTTGCATACATAAAAAGAGCCTGAGCTTGCAGATTTTTTCTCCTCATAATTCACTCGTACGTCCCATGTATATCATATACATAATAAATTACAAATTACAAGTACCACTATGAAAAAATGGAAAGGAGATGAAGAGACACTAAATGGAAGATAAAAGCAGAAGCTCAACTTTGATCATTTTATGCATTAAATTGTCTGTGCGTCTGTATGCTGTATTCTGCAAGTAAAATACTATGTAAAATGTAGAGATGAGTGCGTGTCCTTCGTTTGCAAATTTATTTGGTTGGTATTTGGTATTTGGAGAAGGAGAAAGTAAAAAGTCATAAATTATTATTGAAGTATCTTGATTTCCTGTAGCTTTTAAAATTTAATGTTGAATATTGAACATTGAACTTGTTGAGAAAAGTAAAATCCAAAAGGCACTTACATAGAAACAGGAGAATGTAATGACGAGGAACGTCATCAAATTCACATGGAAGATCATTGCACCACTAGAACGCATTTCAATTTTCAATTTCAACTATTTACTCCACACAAATAAATCACCAAAAAACAATTTTTTCCCTTTGCCAATCCTATGTTTGAATTCTCACCCTCCTTTTTTGTTTCCTTTACTCATTCACTCATTTTTTTCTGGCAAGCTTTTTTCTTCTCATATGATTAAAACCACAAGGAAATTCCGATTTGCAATCCGATCGGTAATTGGAAATTGGCAAACGAGGAACAAGTAGATGAAGAAGATGAAAATTTTTAATAGTAGTAGTTGTAGTAAAAGGAGTCAAGAGTCAAGTACTGGAAAGTGGAAGAAAATTATACACTGTACACTGTACACTGTACACTGTACACTGTAAAAGTGTAGAGTAAAATCCAAGCGTTGTTTTGTTGACTAATGGAAATGGAATTTGCAAAGTATATCAATCAACTGATTGTGAGTGATGAAGATGAAGAAGTAGAAGAAGTAGTAGAAGAACAAGAAGAAGAAGAGGGTTTTTAATAGCAAGTGATCAAATGGTCGATAATGGCACTTAATTTATCTTGAGAGTAAATAAACGTTTTAAACTTGTTTTTTATAGACTCCTTCTCCGCCTTCTTCACTTATTACGATGGTGATGGTGATGCTGGTGATGATGAAGAGGGAGTGAATGTAACTTATTATATTGTATTATTTATTACATGGACTAAATATTATGTACAAGTTGCACACAGCGCACAGTCAACCAAGCTCCAAAATCAACGACAAAGATCAGGACGTGATTGAGATTCTATTGAAGATTCTAGATCCACAGTTTTTATTCCGTGAGACTTGAGAAATTTTTCTTTTTTCGATCCAAAACTCAGAGTCAGAGTCGAAATCGAAGCTTGAACTTTACTGATTACTGATTATTACACGAGGATTCACGTGCATGTATTTAAATTTTAAATGGACGATGTACGTGTAAAAGTGTGAGATTGCTGGAACTGATATTAAATCCCTGTTGCTTTATTCTATATTATTATACTTTTCTTAACTCTTGAATCTTGACACTTTTAATTCCTGCGTCTTGTTCCTCTTTCTTTTTCTTGGGTACTTGTTAATCTTTCACGAGTACTCGAAAACTACAGCTTGAGTTTCAGTTTTAGTTTACTGTCTGCTCCACTCGTTTGTCGATCACTATGCGATTATGATTAGGAGTATTGAGAATATTCCTTGTAAAAATTTGCAGCATTACATGGATTTACGTCGTAATGAATTCTACTCAAGTTCAGTGACGATTGACCAGTGAACCTTGAATATTTTATTAAGAATTGCCCGTCCATAGCCCACACTTTTCAACAAACACCAAACACCAAACTTGAAAATGTATTAATATGTTAAATTGTAAAACAATTTTAATGAACAAATTTCAATGAATTTCCTCTCCTTTTTTCACACTGTCACCAGTCACCAGGAAATAATAATGAAGAAATTATTCACGAATCCAGTATAATAATATTTTCTCACAGTTACAATTTATTCTTCGTCTGATAGTTTTTTCCCTGTAGTTTGTATTTTGTAGTTTGATTAAAAACGCCCAATTTTTTAATTTCAAAAATCTATCCGAGTTCAAAGTTGATAGAGAGAGAGAAAACTGGAATGAGAACAGAAAACCAACAAGGATTTTTTCTCTCCCTTTTGTAGTTATAGTTTCACAGGTGACTTGTGTCTTGTGCCTTGTGTCTGGTATCTTGTATCCTGTTAGAGCGAGGTAAAAGAAACTGGACCGGATTTTGTCAAGTCCACTCACTCACTCTTTTCACTCGCGTGCATGCAGAGACGAACAAGAACAAGAACAAGAAGAAGACGAAGAAGATGTAAAGTAAATACTCGTCTCTTATTAATAATAATGATCGAGTATGTTCAATGTTCACAGACACTGAATATCCAATCTAGATTCTAGATTCTAGACTCTAGACTGCAGACTGTAGAATCAAGACAAAAAAATCTTATTACGTGTATGATGAAAACTAATCGTATGTAAGTACTTGGATCTTGTTCCTTCTTTCTTCTTTCTTGTTTGTTATTCCTTCTTCTTATTACTATTTTTTTTTTCTCCTGGTTGATGAAATGAGACTGATGGTTTACTTTGCTTTGATTTTTTTTATCTTGATCTTTCCACTTTCAATTCTTCAATCCAATCCAAAGCCAATTGAATGAGGTTCTCGTTTTCAGTTTTTATTACTTGTGGTGTTGGTATTTCATTTTCCTGACTTTGCATACAGGATGAAATGAACCACAACAGCAACAACAGCAGGAACAGCAAATAGGTAATAATCGGAAGAGTATGAGAACAATATTAACAACACCACGAGAAAATGAGACAGAAAATTGTCGAGATGGATGCACAACAGGACGTGCCAAACTCAAACCTCGAATGAAACTAAGCGCCATGCATTTTCATCCACAATTCTTTATACCATGTACAATCTACACTATACAATCTACACGACACTAGTACTAGTGCACCAGTACCTACATGCAGAAAGAGACGGAGACCGAGAGAGCAAACGTGTACAACTTTGAGTGTAGAGTGTAGAATGTAGAAGCTCCTTTACTTTACATCTCTCTCTCTCTCTCTCTCTCTCTCTCTGCCTATTTAAACATTGAGAATGGAGAAGCGACAGAAGAGAGAATAGAAGAGATCGAGTGAGTGAGTGAGAGAGAAATGTGCGTGTTTTTTCCCTATGCATATGAAAATGAATCACATGGACCAGCCTTTGAAAAAATGACGATGAAGAAATGAAGATGAGGACGAGGATGGAGATGAGACCAAAATCAAGACAGAGACAAAATATTATGTATATTATGTAGAATAATACGATATAGCGACGACAAAACTAGCTATATAAAATAAACATGTATCCCACTGCATCAAACACCGCAGATTATACTTTAATTCTACAGAGAGCAGAGAGAAGTGCAGTGCATTCAAAATCCAAAATCCAAAATCCAAACTTTGGAGGAATTTACAAAAATGGAATTCACATGTGTTCACTGTCGACTTTTATTATTAGTGTATTGTGCATAGTTTTCAACGTGGATACAACAGACACAATACACAATACAAACTGAATGCTGAACATGAAAAATCATGAATACAAAGAGGAAAACTAAAAATGGAATCTTGCTAGTGTTTTTTTAACCCTGTTGACTGTGGACTGTGGACTAGTTGCCTGTTTACTATTCTCATCTGTTTTGAATATAAGGAGAAAAGTTTTAATTTTCAACCCATTCAACATTTTTTGAATGAGTAATAATAATAATAATAATAACACCTTGATGTGGATTTTTGAGCAAAGGATGTTGATGCAGACTGTGACTCTTTCAACTCTCCATGCCATAGCTTCGACCACAATTTATATAATTTACAAGTTGACTTGACAAAAGAGGGGATCGAGTTGTAAATCTTTCTTCTTAATCATTATGCAGCGACCAATGATGTGATGGTTGATGGTGATGGAAAATGGAAATTCAGGAAGTCACAGCTCCTTATAGAATAGAAAATATAGCAGACGAAGCACAAGTGTGTTTGGTGTTCGGTGCTCAGTGCACAGTACTCGTCTTTTTCTACAGAGAGGAACAACTTCCTTCCCAATTCCCAATCAGCCATTAACCCAGAGGCACAAAGTTGCTCTACTTCCATCGCACATACGAATACGCATAAGAATGTATAACCATCTTCTTCATTCTGGAAATTATGAGCCATTTGAGAAAAAACCCAAACCAAATCCTGAATGAACTGTCTTTCATCTCTTTACTCTTACCCTGTAGCTATAATAGACGCTATGAGCTTTACGTTGTATATCTCGGATGGCGTAGTACACACATTACACATTACACATGCATAATTATATCATCAGACACCTTTCATTCATCTCCTTTCTCTTCATTTGTTATTTCATTCTTCATTCTGTTTCCGTCTTTTTTACACATAAAATGTATACTACACACCGTGCTCATAGCTCATACTCTTCACAAACCACAAGCCATCTTCATTTCACTTTCATCTTACATCTTACGCTGTACAATGTCTTACTCATTGTTCATTAGCATTACTCACGATTCACGATACTTCCGTACTCGGAAGTAATCTCAACCCTTAACTGGCAAATGCCGGGTGCCGGGAGTCATGAACATCTTCCTTCTCAAGGAAACGAAAAGGATTTGTCATCAATCTTTCAAATTTTAATATTTAATGAGAGTCAAATTTTAAACCTCAAAGGGGAAATTTGAATATTTTTAGCCATGTCACATCCGACATCCGCAACATGAAACAGAAAATTGTCTCGATTTTTCATTTTCTACGTACAGATTTAACCTTTGAATTTTGTCTGTATTTGTTTCTTCTTGAT
>JAQGBI010000236.1:0-21307 GCA_034698325.1 Sminthurinus elegans | reverse complement strand
AGTCCTCTCCATTTCACAAATCCCGTACGAACAAAAACTACCACAAAAACCCAACTTTTATTTAAAAAATACAACAAAAAATACTTGAATTGTTTTTGTTTAACTTGGCCAATAGATGACTCTGCAATGTACTTCCTGTTTGATTTGTTTGCCGGTGGAATGCATACAACACACACTGCCCTCCTGTGGCTTCTCTTTTACACTGCGAGAAATCCAAAAGTGCAATTAAAACTTCAGGAAGAAATTGACCAGGTCATTGGAAATTCGAGGTTGCCCTCGCTGTCAGATCGAGGTCAAATGCCTTATACAGACGCCGTCATCAATGAACTACTGAGAATGGGCTCTGTTTTACCCCTTTTACTCCCTCACAACACGACAGCGGATGTCCGTTTCCATGGTTACGCTATCAAAAAAGGCACAATGGTTTTTGCAAATATTTATGGAGTTCATTTCGACCCGGAGATTTGGGGCGACCCCGAAAATTTCCGCCCGGAGCGATGGTTTGGTGAACAAGGGCAAAAACTGAAGAGTGAACATTTCCTCACATTTTCATCCGGCAGACGAAATTGCGTGGGCGAAGCTTTGGCTCGTGAGCAACTGTTTTTGTACATCACAACTTTATTTCAAAAATACAGTGTTGATTTTGAGGACGGGGAGGTGCCAGAGGTCAAGGGCGTTTTTGCAACAACCCTGCACCCCTCAAAGTTTACCGTCGTTTTTAATCAAAGATAAATGCAATGAATAAATAAATTAAACCGTTTTTGAGAAAAAAATTCAAAGTGCTCAATTTTGTTATAAATGTTTTAGTGAAATTATATTTTATTACTCAAGATGCATAAATCCAATAGATGTTTTCCATTTTCATTGTTCATAGCAAAAGTAGTGCATTACAAAACAGATTTTGGTCGGGAAAACCCAAAGGTTTTTTTAATATCGACAATCATAGTTTTGAACACAATTCAAATCATTTACAGTATTTAATATTTCTTTTGTTTTTTTTCTGGATCAATTGATTTTGAATATGTGATGTTCAATGTTCAAGTTTGATGGTTGGTGGGGACATTGAAAATTGGGTGGGGCAAAAAGAAAACTATATATTTTTTTTTACATTTCTCCGTTGTACATGGTAAATCCTGAATGTTTCATGATGAATCACAATGATGAAGCACTATCAAAAAGCCGCCAAGTGGTTTTAAAGTGCCATGCGTCCATCCAAAAGTTCAAAAATCAAGTCACAGAGGAGAGCTGCTGTTGAAACATTTTCCTTCGTGGTGGATATTGGATGATTGCGATTAAATTCTCTGTATAAAAACCTTGAGCCACAAATCACATCCAAAATCTAAAATCCAAGCCCACAGCAATCCAAATAAACCAACACGTCAGCAAAAATTAAAATTAAAAGTGGAAACCAAAAAAAAACACAAATTTGGATTCATAAAAATAATAAAATTGCAAAGGACTTTTTCGCATGCTCGCCATTTGCAAAGTTGGGTGAGTTTATAACACAGAGCTTCGACTTTTGTAGTATTGAAATGGCGCCGTTTTGCTTTTTTCAAAAATTGATAACATTTTTTTTGGTTCTACTGCTAAAAACTCCATTTCCTTTGACCTTGACCTTTGCCTTTACCGAAGAAGAAGGAGCTGGAATTTCCCTTGCGTTTCCAAGGGAACCAGCGACTCT
Source organism: Sminthurinus elegans (assembly GCA_034698325.1). NCBI lineage: Eukaryota > Metazoa > Arthropoda > Collembola > Symphypleona > Katiannidae > Sminthurinus > Sminthurinus elegans. The sequence goes on along the minus strand of JAQGBI010000236.1, from coordinate 19,626 downwards.
GCCAAAAAAGGACCTGACCTCGATTCTGGATGACGTGGCAAAAATCGGTTGCTGGATTTATCTTGCAGGAAATATTTTAAGGGAACAAAATGATATTGACAAAAGATGGCAGTTGGCTGCTCAACTCGGCTCAAATTCAAAGTCAAATTCAAATCCAAATCTAATGCAAAACCAAAATGATAATTCAAATTTCCTCATTCCAATTTTGCTGAGGGACAGGATCAGAATTTCAGAACCAGACTACGAAAATTATTTGAGTGATGGACTGAGTCCAGCAGCTCGTGTGAAATATTCTCTCTGTTTCATCAACATTTTTTACTGGGACATGAAATTTCAAGATTTGGATGAGATGAACTCTTATAATAAAAGAATATCCTTCTTGAGATTTGGAACGCAAATGTACATGGAAAGCTCCGCGTTTTGTTGCTCCTTTATTGATCAGGGCCAGTGCAAGCAAATTAGCACTCCTACAATATCGCCCAAATTTACGATCCTTTTCATTGAAATTTTGGAGGAGCAAAATAGCCATCGTGAGAGCAAACAAGAAGAAAAACAAGACAGAGGAAAATTTGAGCAGCCGATTTTCTCAAACCTTTTGTCTACCAAACTCGGCATCCAGTTCCCATTTGTAGCTATTGCAGTTGAAGCACCAACATCAAAACCAGCAGCAGCTCAAGACAATCGCAGAGGAAATATGGCAATCTCGGCCGTCTGGTTCATAAATCACCGGAACATTTTAAATGATCAAATAAATCCAGAATCACCGTGTGAAAATCAAATTCAGAAATCACAAATCCCTGAAAAAACCTCATGTTATTCCGAGATCATGTCAAAATACAACAACAATAAAAACTCTAGAGTTGGAGCATCACAATCAAAGCCACTCGACTTAACATCAAAATTCCGATTCCGATTCAAAACTCCCACTGATCCACATACCCCTGTCAAACTAACGTCAACTCTGGAAAGTTTCCTCAACTTGATCAACGTAAACGAAACCTGGAAATACCAAGAAACAATCACAAAAGGATTCTGGACATCTAAAACTCTGCAGTTTCAAATAGAACGAGATGTACCGGAGTCTCAAAATTATGGACATTTTCCTCTTTTGTGGATTTGGACCGGAAGCAAAGGCTACAAATTCATCACGATCGACAGCGTCTTTCAAACAAAAAGCACTCTTCAAATCTACACTACGCCGTTTCAAAAACAAGTTTGGACCCTTCTTTTCGTTTCCATGGTGATCACTGTCGCTGTTCTCCTGATTTTTGCTCTGGTCAAAAATCCAAAAGAAACTTCAAAAACCTCGAGTATCTGGATGACACTGTCCAAATTTTGTTTGTGGATCCTCAGGATTTTGCTGGAACAGCCTGATCAAGAAATTCCTCCAGGAATCCAATCGAAAATCCACCAAAACTTGATCAAAAAAGGGCTAAAGAGGGCGATTCGGCTGATTTTGGGCGTTTGGTTGATGATGAGCCTGATTTTGGTGAATGGATTTCGCGGGATCATCAAAAGTGACTACACGCTGGATTTTCCATTCGCGAGTTATCCAAAGTGGAACAGTTCGATGGATTTCCTCAAAGATGGCAGCTTCTCTGTCTACTACGCGGAAATGGGCTGGGATTGCAGAAATGACGTCATATATTTTGAAAAAAGTTTGTTCGATTTGACTAAAACATGGAGTTCATACGACTTTATAAAACCAGCATATCTTGAATCACGGATACATCACAGCAAAACAAGGTGTTGTTAAAATGCAAATCACTCTGTGGCGCTAAATCTATTCATCGCTCGTTTGAAAAGTCGGGATGCCAGAAAGTTGAGTCCTGCCAACAACTTTACAAACTTGAACTTGTGTGGACTCGTCAAAATTTAACATGCACTAAAGAACTGCCTCATCTAATCAATGAAAAACTGGGACATTCAAAAACCGTTTTCATGACAACGGCTCAAGATTTCCCCTTCTTCTGGAATAATTTCAAGCAACAGATGAAACAAAATCCAGGATTAAAAATGAAATTTGTCCACAATGAAAATGAAAAAGATGAACAAGTTCAGGAAAATTACGGATTTTCAGTCGACTTTGATGAGTCAAAAATAAATTCTCATGATTCTGATTTCATTTTGACCCCCTTGAAAATTCTGCTGAGTTCTGGGATTTTTTGGTGGTGGGAAAAATGGGAACAAATCAAATTTCATCGGGATCGACAAATTTGGAGGAATTCCAGCGAATTCATCGACGAATCTCTTGCAGAATTCAAACCACTTTCATTTCAAGATTCCGATATTCACCTCGTCTTTTTAGTTTGGCTCATTTTTCTCATTCTCCCAGCAACCGCTTTTCTCCTTGAAATCTTGTCCATTAGTAAAATGTATAGCGGAATTTGGTTCGTTCTTAAACAGAAACAGCAGATGATTCGATTTTCTCGAAAAGAGCGAAAACTAAAAGTTTTTCAAAATTTGGTAATCACATTTCCGTTTTGGCTGGCCGAGGAGAAAAATCCAAGTCCAAATCCGACATGAACATAAGTACAAGTTTAAACATAAAAGGACCCAAGTACTCGCTGCGCTAGCTGTTGTAAGAAAACCCCCAGAGTTTTAAGAGATGGATGAAAAATGAAGATGACCATAGAAAGGAACGGATTCGACATCAACAGAAATCCACACTAGAAAACGTCATGTTAGCACAGACTCTAAACTGTGGAGTCTAGACGCTGTAATGGGATTTGGTTTGAAAATCTCTTAAAAAAATGTATCGAAATGCCTTGAAAATTTATTGAAGGTCGTGAAAATTGCACCACCAAAATTGTTTAAAATTTCAATGTTTTTCAAATATTTATAGTATTTTGTCCTTGTTCATCTAACAATAAAATCGTAAAGTATAAAGAATAAAGGAAAACTTTGAACTATATGTAAAACCCTTTTGTCATTTTATACCTTTTTTTCTGATTTATATTTTCTGTGTATGAAATTATGTATACATTTTATATGCATGAAAAACACCAAAAATTGTCATAACCTTGTAATTTGAGGTACTTTGACAAATTTCGTTGTATCACTTGGGTTGAGGCTTAAATATTCAAAATCCTTTGGAGGCGTTGTACAATTCCAACTCCTTTCTCTTTGTTCTTTTTTCTTTACAGCTCAAAGGAACTCGTCCCTTTTAGAAATTCCTAAACAATTCCGAAGGACGAAAGCCGAAGGTCCAAAGGAATAAGCAAACACTCGGTAATTTGTCCCATTTGGTATTTTCCATCCTGCTTTATTACTACTCAAATTCATTTTTCCTGTCCGTATGTGTACGTTCCACGCTTTTGAATCCTGTGTCAATTTTCTCATTACAATTAAATTTGAGCAGGACACTTCCCACTTCCCACATCTGAAATAAAATAACCAGAGTTTAACCAAAATCCAAACCAAAATCTGTGTCTCAAACTCACAGGATGGAAAATCCAGAAAAGCCCTTTAAATGTACATTTTGTCCCTTCAGTACAAAAACAAATCAGGCACTTGGTTACCATTTGTTTATTCATACAAGGGAAAAATCATTTGCTTGTGATTTTCCGGGATGTGGATTCAGAACGGCGTATGAGGGCAGTTTGAAAACTCACGTGAAGAGACATGAAAATAAGCGGGAGTTGAAATGTCCTCACTGTTCTTTCGGAGCAAATTGTACCAATTCCTTCAAAGCGCATCTCGTCATCCACACAAAACAGAGGAATTTCGCTTGTCCACTTTGTGATCATCGGACGACGCAGAAAAGTCACCTGACAATTCATTTGAGAACTCACACGGGAGAAAAACCGTACAAGGTAAAAATAGACAACATAGAAACGCCATTGAAAATAATGCCAATTTTAAGCGGGAATTTTAATTTTAATTTTTTGGATTTACTTGACAGTGTTCATTATGTCCGTTTGCGGCGGCTGACAAGAGGAATCTCAAGAGTCACGAGTACACTCATTCGGATTTGAAACCATTCTCCTGTACTTTTTGCCCCTATGAAACTCGGCAAAAGACTCATCTCAATGTAAGAAAATTCTAATTCTAATTTCCCTCTCTTTTTTTGTATTGCTGTTTTCTGTTAAATGCTTTGTCAAAGGATTGAATTAATGATCAGTCATTCTTTTTTATTTATTTCAGGAGCACTTGAAACGTCATCTCAAAGAGGAAAGTCACAAATGTCCGCACTGCCCCTACAAGACAGTTCGTGCAAATACACTGAATTGCCATTTGGAACTGCACACAAATCGTAAGGGAAAACAGAGAGAATGTTTCGTCTCCGGATGCAATTACATTGTGAATTCACACCATCTGTTGAAACTACATTTGAGAAATATGCACAAGTGGACAGTGGATAAAATTCGAGAGGAAATTCAAAACTCCCTCCAAAAACAAGAGCAGCCAGAGAAACAGGAGAAAAGTCTTTTGAAAAATGACCAGAAAGAAACGGAAAATTTCCAAGTCCAAGTTCAAGTCGAACAATTCAAATGTCAACAGAACAAGTGCAATTTTGAAACAGCTCAAAATAAACAATTGGCGCTTCATTTGAATGAGCATAAACTGCCCAGAATCATTCTTTACAAAAATGGGAAAATGTAAAGCAATTCTTCAGAACTTATCAAAAAATTAAAAAAAAAAAAACAATTTTAAGTCTAGAGAAACTTTCGCGGAAACTTTCTGAATCTTTTTTTTGTGTTGTGTATGTATTGCAAATTGTAAATTTCTTGTACATTTGAAATAGTGAAATTTATTACCATTATCATCATGTTTTTATGCAAGTCAAGTTCAAATGCCTTTTTTTTCAAACTTTTCCGTTTGTATCAAGAAAAGGAACTTTGTAGGGTTAACCAAATTTGAAAACAAACAAGAGAAATTTACGGCCGTTCATTCGACTTTGATCAGGCAAAAGTGAATCCTCATGACGCAGATTTCATTTTGAGCCCTTTGAAAATTCTGCTGAGTTCTGGGATTTTCTGGTGGTGGGAAAAATGGGAACAAATCAAATTTCACGGAGATCGACAAATTTGGAAAAATCCCCGCGAATTCGTCGATGAATCTCTCGCGGAATTCAAACAACTTTCATTTCGAGATTCGAATATTCATCTCGTCTTTTTCATTTGGCTCCTTTTTCTTCTTCTCCCAGCAACCGCTTTTCTCCTTGAAATCATTTTAACTGATACGATTTTGAGCAGGATTTGGCGGTTCTGCAAGGAAAACCAGCAGAGAATTCGTCTTTCTCAAAAAGAGGGAAAATTGAAAGTTGTACAAAATTAGATTATTAGTATAGTTCCGTTTTCACAGACAGCGGAGGAAAAATCCATTTTTACACACAGCTTTAAACATGAAGCGACTCGAGTACTCACAGCGCTGAAAGTCGTAAGAAAATAAAAGACGGAGAACTTGAAAAGGTTCATAAACAAATGGTCACCGTGGAAACCAGGTTGATTCAATCAACAGCAACAAAATCCAAACCCAATCCGCACTCTCACATGACTAATGATTAGTGAGCAGTAATTCACTTTTACTGTGTAAACAATATTATTATTTCCCGGCTTTTCTATGGTGATTATTATTAGTTATTATTTTTATGGGGGTTTTAAGCGCATCATATTCTCAAATCCACAAGAATCCACAAGAACCCATTACTAATCAAGAATACACAATACACAATACACAAAATAAAAGGCAGAACGAGAAGAGAAAGCAGAGGTCAAAAGTCTCAAGTATTTGAATTAAATGCAAAATAAAACAACGCCTCCAGCCAAAACTGAAAAAACTAAAAGGTTTAGAATACTCAAGAGTTTATTTTGAAAATTATAGTCCAGGCTTCTTTTTTCCTTTCTAATCCAAAATTGTAATCCAAAATTGCCAAGTACCCAATGAAGCTATTTTCTATGTTTACACCTTTTTTCTATAGTTTAAAGGGTTTTTTTTTGTAGCGCATTGCAACACGTAATTTTGTGTCTGTGAAAAACCATTAGAATTGTCATAACCTCAACATTTTAAGTACTGTGACTGATTTTAATCTCTTGGGTTTAGGCTTAAATCGTCAAGTTAATTCCTTCGGAGGCCTCTCACATTTCAAGCTTAAAATCCCTTTCTCTTTTTTCTTCACAACTCAAAGTCACTCTTTTTAACACTTTGAGCATTTCAATTTCAAATTTCAAGTCCAAAAGACAACTCTCAACATTCTGGATTCTGGATTCTGGACTCGGCAGTCTGCATTTTTCCTTCCGTTTTACTATTGTGAGTTTCATGTGCTCCCTTTTATTTGTTGTGCGGTTAATTGATCTCATTTTTGTAGGCAAACTTTTCCCTATTTTGAAATCTAGCTGTCTTGTGTCGTCAAAGTTCAAGTGCACAAAATACAAAGTCTACTAGAGCTTAAAATAAAACTGGTTCAAGTGAAACTCAAACTCGCACTATGGAAAACCCTGAAAAACGGTACAAAAAATGTACATTTTGTCATTACAGAGCAAAAACGAACCAGGCACTTGGTGTACACCTTTTTATTCACACACGGGAAAAATCATTTGCTTGTGATTTTCCAGAATGTGGCTTCAGAACGGCGTATGAAGGCAGTTTGAAAGGCCATGTGAAGAGCCATGAAAATAAGCGGGAGTTGAAATGTCCTCATTGTTCTTTCGGAGCAAATTGTACGAACTCCTTCAAAGCGCATCTCGTCATCCACACAAAACAAAGGAATTTCGCTTGTCCACTTTGTGATCATCGGACGACCCAGAAAAGTCATTTGACGGTTCATTTGAGAACTCACACTGGCGAAAAACCGTACAAGGTAAAAAAAATATATTAACAGCATTCAAAATAATGAAAATCCTTTAAATTAAATGCCTCGTTCTCTATTTTAAGCGGGAATTTTTACATTTGGTTTTTTGTGATTTTTTCTAAAGTGTTCGTATTGCTCGTATGCGGTGGCTGACAAGAGGAATCTCAAGAGTCACGAGTACACCCACTCGGATTTGAAACCATTCTCCTGTACTTTTTGCCCCTATGAAACTCGGCAAAAGACTCATCTCAATGTAAGAAAATTCTAATTCTAATTTCCCTCTCTTTTTTTTGCACTTTTGTTTTCTGTTAAATGCTTTGTCAAAGAATTAAATAAATAATAATTAGCCATTATTTTTTATTTATTTCAGGAGCACTTGAAAAGACATCTTAACGAGAAAACTCACAAATGTCCACACTGCCCCTACAAATCAGTTGAAGCTTGCATACTCAAACGTCATTTGGAACTTCACACAAATCTCAAGGGAAAAAAACAATGTCTCGTCTCCGGATGCACATACATTGTGACTGCACATCATCTCTTGAAAAGACATTTGAGAAGCAAGCACAAGTGGACAGTGGATAAAATTCAAATGGAAATTCAAAACTCCCTCCAAAAACAAGAGCAGCCAGAGAAACAGGAGAAAAGTCTTTTGAAAGATGACCAGAAAGAAAAGGAAAATGGTCAAGTCCAAGTTCAAGTCGAACAATTCAAATGTCAACAGAACAAATGCAATTTTTCAACAGCTCAAAATGAACAATTGGCGCTTCATTTGAATGAGCATAAACTGCCCAGAATCATTCTAAACAAAATGTAAAATTGTAAATCAATTCTTCAAAGTTTATCAAAAAATTCAAAAAAAAAAAAGTATTTTAAGTCTAAGGAAATTTTTGTGGAAACTTTCGCGGAAACTTTCTAAATATTTTTTTTGTGTTGTGTATTTATTGTAAATTTCTTGTACATTTGCAAATAATATCATAATTTATTTCATCATTATTATTTTTGTGACTAATTGAGCTGATTGTGTCAATTTAAACTCCTGAATCAATCATCAATCATTAAATTATCATCAATCATTTGATTGACATGACACGTTTTAAATTGTACAAATACTTGAACTGAAAATCAAGTCCTCAAATTTCATTTCCATTTCATTTTTATTCACCTCCTGCTTTTCACTACAACAACTTTTGATTTGTATTCGTCCATAAAAAACTTTGTACCATTTTAATAAAACCAAGTAAAATGAATAATAATTTTTTGAGCATTTTAATCCTCGGGATTTTCGCACTGAGTCAAGCGAGTGCAAATGTTTTGCCAAAAGCAACAGTAAGATTTTCTAGCTATTTTAATTTTTTAATTACCATTAAAAATTAAAATAAGGTATAAAATAGGCGTCTTTTATTATTTTTTGCTTCTCAATTTCAGCCAAGAAATTGTCTCGAAATTCAAAATAGCGGTGGTCAAGTTCCCGGGGATGTTCAAACAATTTATCCATTCGGTCCAAATGGACAAGGAGTGTCCGTCCGTTGTGATTTCCAGACGGAGGGCGGTGCCTGGACAATAATTCAATCCAGATCTCCGAGCTCCGGCTTGCTTGACTTTGACCAGAACTGGACAGCCTATGACAATGGATTTGGATCCGTCTCCTCCTCAAATTATTGGGTTGGCCTCAAGGCGATCTATGCCTTGACCTCGGGTCAAGGATCAGCCACACAGAGACTCCGCATTGACCTTGAAGATTGGGACGGCCAGAAGGCTTATGCCAAATATGAACGATTTTCAGTCTCCTCAGCACAGGATTTCTACCGATTGGCTGTTTCGGGGTACAGTGGAAATGCAGGAGATTCTTTGCAAGAGGCTGATATTGGAATTGCAAATGGGATGCAATTTAGTACAAGGGATAGTGATCATGATCAGACTTGGGAAAATTGTGCCGAGGTAAGTTTAAATTTTAAGTAAGACACGAGTCTGAAGTTCGATTCCAGCTAAAGGCATTTACAAAATTTAGTTTCTTCAGCATTTTTTAGACTTTTTCATATGCTCAACCCCAAATAACATTTCAAAAAAGCTTTTAAAAATAAAAATGGTCAAAATGTGGACAAAAAATTAAGTTTAAAAAATGCCTCCAGCTGGAATCGAACTCGCGCCCACAAGCTCAAAAACGTTCGTAAGGCCATGCAGCTAAATCACGTTGGATATAAAATGCCGTAATTAATTAGCTGAAAAATTGTTTTATTTTTTCCAGTACTGGGAAAGTGCGTGGTGGTTTAACAGGTAAAAAAATTAGTAAAAAGCAATTCATAATTCGTAAAAAGATTTTTATCCATTTCAATAAAATTTAAAAAATTACTCGGTGGTTTTCCTTACAAAAAATGTATGATATTTTTTTAGTTGCTATGACGCCAATTTGAACGGGCGGTATTACCAAGGGGCACAAAGTTGGGACACATGGGGCGTCGCATGGGAGAGTTGGAAGGGATATCGATCTCTTAAAAATGTACAAATGAAAATTAGAGATGCTTCTTTTTAATTATATCGAATTTTGTAGCTGTGGTTAAAAAATAGATGGAAATAAAATAAATATGCAATTTATCTTTTATTCGTTTTTTCATTTCAACTACAACTTTCATACGTAATACTTCATACATCAAAACTCTCGATGTACAATGTGAAATTAATAATTACAAGTCAATTATGATGGATCACGTACACACTACAAACTACACAGTGTGTAGTACACACACACGATTGAAAATAGAAATTTAAAAACACGGCAGATTCTTTTTATGTAACTGTGTGTTTTATCAGAAGCACAAAACACAAAACCATGTACATACAAAACTTATTATAATTTGCACGTATAAACTTCACATTGGACAGAGACCTTGAGATTTCAGATTTGAAGTCGTAGTAACTTTTCCTCCTCTAAATTACACACTAAATGATGCAGGATTTTTGTCTACAATCTACATCATTTTTATCACACTGATAACCAAATCAGAATTATTATTGAACTGTGAGTAATTTCCTTTTGGTTTTATTTGTATTTTATCAACAGGTTTAAATAGTTAAATATTTGTTTTTGGATTCCAAACCAAACTTAATTTTTTACTATTATTTGTTTTTTTTTTTAGAATTTCCCAGTGAAACAAATTAGTGGATCAAAAGTTGGTGAGAATGAAAATTGAAGTTGGAAATGGAGCAAAACCGGAGAGTACAGATCTGCACAGTTCAAATGGAAATGGAAATGGAAATCCAGCTTTTATAGCGGTTGTCATGGAAACGATAAACACACCGAAAACGACAACAACGCCGTCAAATTGTGAACCAGTCAATCAAAAAAATCAGTGTACCTTAATAAATCATAAATAATTGAAAAAAGTTCTCTTTTTGTTCAATGTGAGACTGACAATTCATCAAAATCAGGTATGAAAAAGAATATAATTAATTTTTTTCTGTTGTATTTTTGTTTCAGATTTACTCCTCCACAAATTAAAATCCTCATCCTGGTTGAATAAAGCGGGAGCTGCTCTAGTTATTGCGGGTGGAATTGGTTTCCTGGTCTATTTAATTTGTATTTATGCCGCCATTATTGTGGCGAGTGTCCCCGGTAATTTAAAAATTCTGCTTAAAAATTTCCAAATATTCACATAAAAAAATCAAAATTGTAAAGCTTTAAAGAGTGTAAAAAAGCTAATGCAATGAATATTTTTAATTAAAAAGGAGCCCATGAGAAACCAGATCTAAATTCAACATCAGCACCAATTTCCATGACAACGGCGGGAACAAACATGGTTTTTACAACAACGGAAATTTACCATTTATAAGCCTGAGCGATGCTGATTGAATAAAACATAAATAAACTAATTTGATATGAAATTGAACTGTCTTGTGTCTTGTGGAAAGCGCTTTATTAGCACAATTAGAGAATTTTCTTTGGTCAGCACTGTAACTTTTATGGCTCATTTCCTGCACCATGATTTTTCTCAACTGTGACGAGTCATAAAAATCTGATGGTGTCAATTGTCCATTTCAACTTTCAACTGCACTTGCATTTTTTCTTGATCGGCCGTCAGCTCTCGAAATGTAATGACGTGAAATGCTCTACTTTTCTCCTGTTCTTCACTTCTTCCACTCTTGTTCACTGCATTAAAATCTTATTTTTCTTCTCGTTCAAAACAGTAGAGGAAAAATATTTTTCGGCTCTTTTTTTGTCATACCTGATATTTCTTTGTGTTCCTTTGTTTTTTGTATTGTCATGGATTGTGAGGCAATAGTTGAATGTCAACCATGTATTGACAGCGGCTGTCATTTTTACGCAAGGAAAAATGGGTCAACAAGTTGTGTTGCCACGGAGGCGGAATTTACTGGGAGGTGGATTTTCCATTATTTTGGCGGAGTACAGTGTAGAAAACAATCCACAACGACAACGACAATCAACCCTTTAATTTTATCCCAGGCTCAGACCATTTTCAATCTAGAAGGTGAGCTCTTAAAGTCGCAAAATATCCTGTGCATGAATAATGCATAAAGGATGAAACAGGAAATATGACATCAACTTTTGTTTGTACATTTTGTAGTGTGGGCGTGCATTTCTTTAATCCTCATCCTCGCCTTGGTATTCCTGGTATTCTGCCTTTTGAAGCATAAATGTCAAAAGTATGAGCAACTACAAAGACAAAGACAAAGAGGAATTGCACAAGCAGTTGGATTTGATTTTGGTTTTGGTGTCGGCTGGAGAAGAAACCGTGCGCCTGAGTCTGAACCTGGATCAGTCACCTCACACTTTGTCAATGACGACAGCCAGCAAGAAATAAATCAAGCGGAGCATTTTGAAGACGATGAAGAATAAATGATAAAGTGTAGTGATTATCATGTTGAGCATTGAGTATTGAGTATTGAAAAAAAAATTACTAATATTTGTTTCATCTTTATCCTTTTACTCTTGTGGTTTTTGTTGCTCAAATTAATAAATTATAAATCTCCAGATTTCCTCATACACGACACTGCAAATTTACTCATGATAAAAATATGTCAAATGTCAAATGTCTAGCGTCACATTTTATGCAAGTTTTTGTAAATAAATAAATCTGCTCTGCTCCTTTGCCCTGAGAATGAATGAATGAATGAATTAAACTGTCAGTGTGAATAACAAACAGATTTACAATAACTTGCACGAAAAAGTAATGGCATTCTCATATTAATATGCATTCTCATATAAGTTTCTAGCTTCTAACGCAACAGTTTTATTTTCTTTATTTTGGCCAAGCTCCTCCATTTACAAACTACAAATGATATAATCCATAGTCCATATCACACAACACAGAATACAGAATACAAAATACAAAATACAGACTACAGGCTTTTCTCATAAAATAACCGCAGCTGCATACAAATACAACATACAATATTCAAATCAGAATGTAGTGATTAGTAATTAGTGCAATGTGTTTGGGAAAATCCACTAGAAATGTTATGCGAGAGAGAAAGAGGTGGGATGTGAGTATTTTAGAATTGAAACACTTGTCACTTGTGCAGAGTGTAGGAAGGGGGAAAAGTTGACCCTGATAATTATTTTAGATTCCAGATCCCTCAAAGCTGGTGGTTGAAAGAGAAGGGGAAATGAACTGACAAGTGAGCTGGAATTGGAGCTGGATCACAAAAACAAATATTTATGCTTTATTTGCTATGCCTTGATGTATTATGTGCACCTGTTTATTTTTTGAAATCTCTCTCTCTGTCTCTTTGTCTTTGCTACAGGTTCAACTGGAACTGAAATTATCAACGATTAAAGTGCTCCCCTGGCCTCACTTTTATCACCTATCACACCAAAAATCCTTTATTATATTACACTTTTATTCTACTTGTATTCAAAGTTGAGTCAGTTGCGAGTCATTTATTTTACGACATTAACAAGACTTTTAGTGTGGATGGAAAATGGGAAATGGAAAAATGAAGGGAAGAAATCAGAGGAATTCACGTAGAAACTCTAGTTCAAAGCAAGGAAAAATGAGTAAAGTTATTGACTCTGTAACCAAGACAACGCCTGATCCGGATTTTGTAGCCAGTTCTTATTCGGATTCGGATTCGGATTCTCAGTCTGTTTCTTCCAGTGAAAGTGAAAATGAAATAGAAAGTGATAACTACAGCGACTCTGCATTTAAAAGTGAGAGTAAGGAGGTTAAAAAGAGGTACAATTGTCCGTTGTGCCCCTACAAAACAAAGACGAAGCAGTCAGTAGACAAACACCTTTTTATTCACACGAGGGAAAAAGCCCTTTCTTGCCATTTCCCGGGATGTGAGTACAAAACAGCTTATGAGAGCAGTTTGAAAAGTCACGTGAAGAGACATGAAAATAAAAGGGAGTTGAAATGTCCTCATTGTTCTTTCTCAACGAATGGTAGAAGTTCCTACGAAGCGCATCGCGTCATCCACACAAAAGAAAGAAATTATGCTTGCACCTTTTGTGATCATCGGGCGACGCAGAAAAGCCATTTGACGGTTCACTTGAGAACTCACACGGGCGAAAAACCGTACAAGGTAAAAAATATACAAATACAAAAACGCCATTGAAAATTGAAAATGATGCCAATTTTAAGCGGGAATTTAAATTTAAATTTTTTGGATTTTTCAACAGTGTTCATTGTGTCCGTTTGCGGCTGCTGACAAAAGAAATTTGACGAGTCACGAGTACACCCATTCGGATTTAAAGCCATTTTCTTGTACTTTTTGCCCATACAAAAGTACACAAAAATCCCATTTGAATGTAAGAAAAAATGAAAAATCCCATGCAAAACTATTCTGCACTATTCTTTTTCTTCAGTTGATTTAAAAAAAACTGTGATTTATTCTTGATGTATGAAATTCAGGAGCATTTGAAAAGACACCTGAAAGAGAAAAATTATGAATGTTCCTACTGCAGTTATTACTCGGTGTCAAAGTCATCTTTGCAGTCCCACATTGACACTCATTTGGACGACAAGGACAAGCGGAAAAAATGTCCAGTGACGGGATGCAACTACGCGGCAGCTCAAAGCACTCCCTGGAAAAGGCACCTCAAAAATCATCACGGTTTGAATGCCAAGGAAATCTCAAGAAAACTAAAGTCAAAACCTGGAGTTCAGATTCGACACAACAGAAAGTTCCGGCCCAAACTCAAAGTCCAACAACAGTTCAAAATTACTAAATTGTATAAATGCCCAGAAAAGAAATGCAATTACAACACAAATCGATCTGATCTGCACGCGGCTCATTTGAATGTTCACAAGTTGCCCAAAGTCCTTCTCAAGAGAATTTAATTTAATATTTGGTCATACAATATTATTTTTTTCTGGTTCTTACATGAGTATTTTAAACATGTTACAAAATCTTTTGGTACCCGCATCGAAATTCCACGCCGAATTTGGTTGGGTTTTCTAGCCCCCAAATTTTGGCCCAGTATTCGGCTGAAAAAATCAGCTTATTCGCCCGAATTCGGCCGCCAGCCTGGAAACCCCAGGCGAAATTAAACAAATTCGTCAGAATTCTGTTAGAAATCTTGTCTTTTTCGGCCGAAAATTGGGCCAAAATTCGGCCGGAAATTCCAGCCGAATCCTGTTTTCAGATTTTGATACGGGTAACCATTTCATTTTTTAACATGTGTAATAATTTCCTCTCATTAGTTTCTTCTTCCTTAAAATATGAATCAAAACAACAAGACATGTTTTTTGTAAATAAATAAATCTGTTCTGCTCTCCTTTGCCCTGAGAATGAATTAAACTGTCAGTATGAACAACAACCAGACTTCCAAATGAGGGGCTTGGAAGAACCAGAGCATTTACATTATTACTTTCTTATGCAACAGCTTCCTCTGTCACGTTTGCCAAGCTCCTCAATTTACAAATTACAAATTATACAATTCATAATCCATCCCCCGTAACATGAAATACAGACTTTGCTCATAAAAGAAGCGCAGCTGCATACAAATACAAAATACAAACACAACATTCAGTTTACAAATACCAATAGGAACCAACGATGGGATGATAAAAATGTTTTAAAAACTTTTTGTATGAGAGAGAAAGAGATGATTTGTGTTTTAGACTTGAAACACTTGTCCCTTGTGACTCTGTGTAGAAAGGGCAAAGTTGACGCTGACAATTTTTTAGATTGTAAATTGTAGATCCCTCAAAGCTCAAAGCTCAAAGCTGATGGTTGAAAGAGAAGGGGACGGAGCTGGAGAGAGGTGAAGATTACATAATGCAATGATGCACCGTAACAGAAACATATTTATGTTCATATGTCTATATGTACAATCTACAATATATCCAGTAGACGTAATCCACCTGTTATTTTGAAATCTCTCTCTCTCTCTCTTTCTCTTCGCTACAGGTTCAACTTGGACTGGAATTTAAAAACTTGTAGGTACACTTTTTGTTTGTGATTTTTAGAAACCCGCTTCGTTCAGAGATGAGCTGAAAGAGACACAAACCAGACTCAGACTCAGACTCAGAATCAAACACAAACTGAGATCAGGAATGTTGTTTCATCCTGACGATTCAGCTCCGTGCACTGTGCACCAATTTATTTATTTATCCTCATTCTTATTGTGAGTTTGTAGTTTGTACTGGACGACAGAAGAAGAACAAGAGGGAAAGGCCCTGTGTTTTTTTATTTCATTAAATTGATCCCCTGGCCTCACTTTGATTTGATTTTCTACCACACAACAAATTTTTTATTCTACTTTGGTTCAAAGTTCAAAGTTGAGTCCTTGATTTGGAGATACTTGCACCATTTTTACAAGCAAATGTGAAATGGAAAAATAAAGAGAAGAAATGAGAAGAGGGCTTCACGTGGAAACTCTGGTCCAAAGGAAGGAAAAATGGGCAAAATTATAGACTGTGATTCTGACGAATCTGTGTCTGATTGTGTAACCAAGACAACGCATGATCCTGATTTTGAAGCCAGGTCTGATTCTGATTCTCATTCGAGTTCGGATTGTCAGTCAGTTTCTTCCAGTGAAAGTGAAAATGAACCAGACAGCGGCAGCAACAGCGACTCTACATTTAAAAGTGAGAGTAAATCCAATAAAAAGATGTACAAGTGTCCATTGTGCCCTTACAAAGCGGGGAATAGAACGCGACTAAAGACTCACAATGTTGTGCACACGGGTGAAAAACAGTTTTCATGTCATGTTCCCGGTTGTGAATTTAGGACTGCGTACACGAGCCATTTAAAAGAGCACAGGAGAGTACATGAAAACAAGCGGGAGTTGAAATGCCCTCACTGTTCCTACGGAGCAAATTGTACGAATTCCTTCAAAGCGCATCTCGTCATCCACACAAAACAGAGGAATTTCCCTTGTCCACTTTGTGATCATCGGACGACGCAAAAAAGTCACTTGACAATTCATTTGAGAACTCACACCGGCGAAAAACCGTACAAGGTAAAAATAAACAAACACTATTGAAAATAATGTCAATAATTTTAACTAAATCATTCGCAAAGTATTTTGGACGGGAATTTTTATTTGATGTTTTTGAATTTATTCTAGTGTTCTTTTTGCTCGTATGCGGCAGCTGACAAGAGGAACCTCAAGAGTCACGAGTACACTCATTCGGATTTTAAACCATTCTCCTGTACTTTTTGCCCATACAAAAGTACACAAAAGAGTCATCTCAATGTAAGAACAAAGCATCTTAACATTTTGGTATTGTTTTTGTCTTGAATTTTTTTCATACAAATTCAAATTTCCATTCTTTCTACAAGTTGCTTTCATGATTTTAGGAGCATTTGAAAAGACATCTGAAAGAGAAAAATTTTAACTGCCCCTACTGCACGTATGTAGCCGTGTGTAAAACAATGTTGAAATCCCACATCGATACTCATTTGGATGACAAGAACAAGCGGAAAAAATGTCCAGTGGTCGGATGCAAGTACGCAGCAGCTCAAAGCACTCCCTGGAAAAGGCACCTCAAAAATCATCACGGTTTGAATGCCAAGGAAATCTCAAGAAAACTGAAGACAAAACCTGGAGTTCAGATTCGACACAATAAAAAGTTCCGGCCCAAACTGAGGATTCAACAGTCCAAAATTACTAAATTGTACAAATGCCCACAAGAAAAATGCAATTACAACACGAATCGATCTGATCTGCACGCGGCTCATTTAAATGTTCACAAGTTGCCCAAAGTCCTTCTTCAAAGAATTTAATTTAATATTTTTTACAATGTTTTTGTCTGGTTTTTTCATAAACATTTTAAAGACAGTCCAAAATATTTTGGCAACCTTTTCATTTTTTGGGGTGTGCTGTAAATTCTAGCGTAAAATCAAAAATAAAATAATCAAAGAGAGAGAAGCAATAAAAAAAGCCATTTTTTACCATGAACGGAAAAGGAATTATTTCACATGAAAAAGTTGTTTCACATTTCCCTTGCTTATTTTTACATGTACTATTTTTATAAATTTAATTCTCCAAAAAAAAAAACCTTTTACAATTCTCTTATTTCAAGAGGCGTAAAATAAAAACCGCTGTACACGAACAAAAGTTTCCGTCTCTTCTTTAATTTTCCCAGTGTCGAGTGCATAAATAAAAATAAAAAGAAACCCTTCTTAAATATTTTGGGGGGCTAAGAGGAATTTCAATTCAGGTAGAAAAAACTTGGGAATTTATCCCCGAGGCCAAAAGTGTCGTTGTAAAAATAAACTCTTTTTAATTCTTTCACCTTTTTGGCTTATTTCAACTCCTCACTTTTTTATTTTTAGAGTTAGTATTTCCAATTCACAAAATCAAAGCAAAAGACAAAGCCAAAAGCCAGTCACCGCTGGCAGCTTGGAGCACAGTCAATTGCTTTGGGTTTTTCCACTGCATTTTTTACAGCTAAACTTGATTTGAATTTTGTGATTTGTCCATTTGGCTTACTTTTCTCGCCCTTTAAAACTTGATCAAATGTCTAAAATCTAGAGTCTAGAGTCTAGAATCTCAAATAAAATAACAAGAGTTCAAGTGGAGGAAAACAGCAACAAAACCCGGAATCTGTGTCTCAAACTCACACCATGGAAAATCCAGAAAAACCCTTTAAATGTACATTTTGTCCTTTCAGTACAAAAACAAATCAGGCACTTGGTTTCCACTTGTTCATTCACACACGGGAAAAACCACTTTCTTGCCATTTTTCCGGTTGTGGATTTAAAACAGCACATGAAGGCAGTTTGAAAAGTCATGTGAAGAGCCATGAAAACAAGCGGGAGTTGAAATGTCCGCACTGTTCCTATGGAGCAAATTGTACGAATTCCTACAAAGCGCATCTCGTCATCCACACAAAACAAAGGAATTTCGCTTGTCCACTTTGTGATCATCGGACGACGCAGAAAAGTCATTTGACGGTTCATTTGAGAACTCACACGGGCGAAAAACCGTACAAGGTAAAATATACAAAAATACAAAAACGCCATTGAAAATAATTTCAATAATTTCAACTAAATCCTTCATTCTCTTTTTTAGGCGGGATTTTTAATTTGAATTTTTGTTTTTTTTTTCAACAGTGTTCCTTTTGTCCATATGCGGTGGCTGACAAGAGGAATCTCAACAGTCACGAGTACACTCATTCGGATTTAAAACCGTTTTCTTGTACCTTTTGCTCTTACAAAAGTCGACAAAAATCCCATCTGAATGTAAGAACAACTAAATGAAAAATTTGACCAGAAATTACTTTTACTTTTTTTGTTCATTTAAAATTACATGTTTTATTTTGCTTACATTTGTTCAGGGGCATTTGAAAAGTCACCTGAAGGAAAAAAGTTACGAGTGTCCCTACTGCACTTATTATGCGGTGTCAAAGTCATCTTTGCAATCCCACGTTGACACACATTTGGACGACAAGGACAAGCCGAAAAAATGTCCAGTGGTCGGATGCAATTACGCGGCAGCTCAACACACGCCCTGGAAAATTCACCTGCAAAATCATCACGGTTTAAATGTCAAGGAAATCTCAAAACAACTCAATGAAAACCTGATGGGTGAGATGGAATTTTCTGTACCACAGGACAAACAATTTCAACCGACTGTCAAAATTCAAAGGGAGATTGTGAAAAGATTTAAGTGCCCAGAAGCAAGAGGAGGATGTGGTTTTTCAACATATAAAAACAAGCTACTTGCAGCTCATTTAAACGTTCACAAGTTGCCACGGGTGATTCTCAAGAGGATTTAAAGGGATTAAACACGTCTTGCTAGCTTGTAATTATTTCACCATCACCTTCACCGCCACCGTCTTTCAGTCACAGAAAGTATCAGGATTAAATTTATAAATTAACATTGATGTCAAAATAATAAATTATGCAAAAAACAAAACACCAGAGACGACACAATTGAGATTCTGTCAAATGAGCTTTTGAACTTTGCTCAAAAATCTAGTTTAAAATAATGAACACTTTTGTACAGTAAACATACATGAAATAGATGGCAAGAATCCTAAACTTTTATTGTCATGAATAATAAATATGCATAAGAAATTACACAAAAGGATTTTTCGTTTCCATAGCAACGCTCTTATGTGTATACTGACATTTGTTATCAACTCTGAACATTTAGCTTTTAAACCTTGAACCATGTTTTAACACATTATCAAATATCACAAAGAATCAGCTGCCAACCTTCATCAACAAAACAATTTTTGTTCATTGCCAAAGTTTGTAAAATGAGTCAACACATTAGAAATGAACATTTCTAATTTTGTGAATATTTTCTAAGACTCCTCGTGTACGTAGGTATTGTTGTTGTATTGTATATTCGGAGTCCCATACATATTGCTATGCACAGGAGACGCTCAGACCAAATGAGATCCATTGCGCAG
>JAQGBI010000235.1:0-21332 GCA_034698325.1 Sminthurinus elegans | reverse complement strand
TTTATAGTTCTCAATTCTCAATACGGAGGAGAATCAAACGTATATTTATACCTCTGCGTATATGTACTATGTACTATTTAGATTGTAGATGTGAGTATTTGGTATTTGGTATTTGGAAAGTCCAAGAGGAAGCATCTTTGACTTGGATTTTCTCTCTCTCTTTTCTCTTTTTTCTCTCTTTTCTCTCTTTTCTCCATCTAAGATCATAGTTTATTTTGGTCAAGTTTGAGGAGGCAGGCAGGCAGGAGGATGGAAAGTTTTCTCCATCGTATATTCTCATTGTCAATTGTCCATAGTCCATTGTACCTTTTTCTACATCCCTTCACATCGTCCATCGTCATCTCACGCTGGACACTGAACAGAATTTAAGATTGAACAAGTAGATGTATTTGTGTGTGTGCGTAGGTGTACATTGTACATGCAAGTACACACAAATACATAGCACGGGTTTACATCAAGATCAGAATGACATAGTTGAACTGGACAAGAGTGTTATTTAGACTTGATGCATTTTTCATCATACCGAGGGACCAGGAGCCTCTCGTGTACATTGTCCATTGCCCATCCTCCGTCTCCATCTCCATCTCCGCCCTACATACAAATATGTACACAAAGCGGCCTTTTCTTCCCGAATTGGAAAACTATATTTATACAGCGTACAGGAGTACAGGAGCGTGTCCTTATACAATGACACATGTAGAGGAATCACATGTAGAAGGGGGACAAAATTGGTAATTTTCAGAGAGTTTGGTCTGGACTGTACTGGACTGGACATTGTATGTATATCTCTAGTCTCTAGTCATCTATAGATGTATTTCATACAGTATAAAGCATAAAGTACAGCGTATAAGAAACTGTTGATGTTGACTGGTTACTGGTTAAGAGCTCATAGTGCTGACGTTTCAATATCAATTGGGAAAAAGGGTACAAAATTCATTTGTAGGCGAATTTTGGGATAAATATTTGATCAAAAGACACGTTGCCCTCCAAACTCCATACAACATGTATTTTAAATGAGAGTTGAAAATTCAACACAAGTACATGGACACAAGATAGTACAGGGATATAGTAGACAGCAGACAAACAGTAGTTTTATTATGTAGTAGTCACATCCATCCATTCCCCTGGCCAGTATTACAACTTACAACTACAGCTTACAGTTTACAGTGTTCGTATTAAACCCATGTGGAACTTTTACATGGATAAATATCTATCTATAGAGACTTTTTTTCCAGGAATAAAAAAAATCAGCAGAACGGGAATACAACAACTAGGACTAAACACGGAGGAGGAGGATGAGAGACATTGAGTTGGACATTTCCAACTCTATACAGAATACGAAATACGGAATACGGAATAGACAAACTCTCGGTGTGTATTATACATGTAGAATGTAGAGTGTACAAGAAGATGAGGCTGCTTTGTATTTTTTATATGAGGAAAAAAAACACACCATTCTACAAAATAAAAAAACTATTACAAGTACAACTACGACTACAACTATAACTATTTGATACTGCATACAATACAACACCTAAAGAAGCATGTCTAATAGATACATGCACATATGTACAATGTATAATAATATAACATGTTCACCGTTCAATGCTCATTCACCATTTGAACATGTATTTTTGCACTTTACACGTAGACTCAATCTTCAGTCCCTTTCTATTACATTATATTACATTTTGCATTACACCACATTACAATTTACAAAGTTCTCTTTATGTATTTATTCATGCTCTTCATCTCTCGTTCTCTCTCTATCTCTTTCTCCTTCTTTTGCTCTTTTGCCTTTTCTCATAATAATATCAAGAATATAGAATACATATTTGTATAACATGTCTATGTACAATCAACATGTCTTTTTGATCAAAAAATATGTGCTATATACAGCATATAGTGTACAGTGTTGAGAATACAGGAGATAGAAATGAATATGTAAAATACCAACTTGGCAATTTACCTATAACATCAAAAAAAAGGAGAAACTAGAAAGGACAAAAACTAGGCTAGCTAAATGCATTATGAATGGAGAATCGTCCAATCGTCCATCAGTGGAAATGGTAGTGACATTAGCCATCAATGTCTATATTATATGTATTATGCATGTGTAATGTGTAGTGTGTAGTGTATGTATGTATGCTCTCCATGTGTAACAAATGAACGACAGCCCAACTCAAAAATGTTCAATGAACCAGCTTGACTTTCAACTCTCAACTTAACTCTAACTCACATCAAACTCAAACTCAAGTCAAGTCAACTCAATTCAAGTCAACACTGAATCGATTCATTCACCTATCTTTTTTCATTTCACTCACTGTCGCTCGTTTAGTGTTCAATGTTCAATGCTCAATGTTCATGTCCATTCCTCTTTTTTCTTTCATGTTTACATGTATATATACACTGTACACTGTACACTGTACACAGAACTCTCTGTATGATTTTTTCTATTAGTATCATCAAAAGTATCCGTCAGTCTTAGTTCTCAGTCCGTGAAGATTTGGACTTTGAATTTGAATCTAAATCTAAATTTGCTATTCTCTCTCAAAAGCACTTACATTTTATACTGTAAGAGATATAATATATAAAATACACACGAAGTGTATGCTAAGATTCATACATATTACTACTCAATTTTATTTTATTTTGCTGTATTTTATTCTCCACTTCCAGTTTTTTAAACACACTATATCATATATCCATCATAGTCAATAGTCAAAAGTCAAAAAAGTATGTAGAACGTAGAATGTCTCCTGTACATAAAAAGAGGTAGTTGATAGTTCCATTAGTATAAATAATAGTGAGCACTGAAGAACGAGTATTACATCAATACGTACAAATACATATGCTGAATATTATAGTCACGAGAGCTCAAAACTCAAAACTGCTTCTTCAGATGACAACTGCACATTGCACATGTACAGAATACAAAAATATAGATATTTTTACCCATTACCGTCAAACGTAAAAGTTGAAGATATCAACCTACAGCGTATAGTGTGTATGTATGAAATAAAATAAAAATAAAATGACTAGATACTAAACAGTTTCTACTTTTGTAGACTTTATAGGTGTACATTTTTAAATGTGATGCTATTATATTAAATTATGCAATTATCTGAAACCTTCTACATATCAAGTGTATATCTATCTTTGTGCATGTATAATGTATAACGAATAACGATCTATAAAATTTAGTCAGAAATGGAGATGAAGGAAGAGAAGAACTCACTCACTATTCAACATTCACCATAGATAAAATTCATAGACTAAAATGGCTCAAGTTTGAGAAAAAAAACTTCCTCAAGCATAATGCAGTACATTGTGCCCATACGGCTTTAGGTTTTAGGTCTACGTACATACGTTTGTAGACATATACATGAATAAAAAGTGCGCATTATGCATAATGCATAATACCCAAATACACACATACATACATATGCAGTAATGGTTAATGTTCCGTTTTGTCTTACTATGTGAAACTGTTTCTTTTTTCTACAGAATGAAAAAGCATCAACATTTGATGTTTGTAATAATAATATCACACGTAACATGTTTTAATGTAAAATGTAGAATGTAGCTCTTGGATTATAAGTTTGATTAAGTAAAAAAAGATACAATTTCCATCAATAATAAACTAAATAAATCCTGTTAAAAATTCCAAATAATAAAAAAATATTTATAGTTAAAAGTATATTTAAAAATGTCTGTTTAAAACAAGGTTATTTTGCCCAGGAATTCGCTACATAAGAATAAGTTTTACATAAATTCTGGTATGTGATGGTGTTATGGTTGATACGAGATACAAGATACGAGTATTGACACAGCTCAACTCGTGTTCAGTGTTCAATGTATGTATACTAATTTTTGGCCGTAATACGTAAGTAATACCTACGGTGAGTGGTGAATGGTGAACGGTGAGCAAGTGTATTACATTGAGCATATTACATGCATATGTATATCTAAAGGTAACTTGGAAAGAAATGAGAATAGGGTAGCGAATAGAGAATGAGAATGAATGAGAACGACGGAAAAGAGTCAACTAAGTGGGTTTCATGTTACTGACATTTTAGTAGAAGACGGTAGGAAAAAACGGAAGCGAAAACTACTGTACTCTACATATAAATGTACAAACTTGGTTACACAATACACAAGTAGAAGTATCGTGTATATAATACACATTATATAGTAGGTACTGTGAGATGCTCGTATTTAGTATGTACTCCTTTGACTTTTCGTGTTTTGTATACGCATATCTAATATCTAGTATATAAGAGCTGTAACATAACAACCGTGGTATGGTTGGTTTATTCCGCTACTCTTGTGCTGGTAATGAGTTGTCAAAACACAAGTTTTAATTAGCCGAGTTAAAAATACAACAGAAAACATTCACTGATAGCACCACCACTAATACTTTTACACATGTATACTATGTAAAAACTAACATCTAGAATCTAGAATTCCTCCGTCTTTTTTCCCCTTTACTTTGCCATTACTTTTTACCTGATTTGCGTATATTATGTTTGTGACTTTGTGTGATGCGTATATATTCAGTATTGAGTACTCAGTATTTTCCTCTTTCTGAGAGAACATTCAACATTCAACATCCAACGTCTTGTCTGTCATTCACTGATGCTAGTTAATATTGCACAGTGTATAAGTTTTGTACACATTCTGTTTTGGTACTAGGAATAAGATAGACACTTCAAAATCATGTATTGAAATAGGAACTATTTATGTTTTGTGTACATTAATGCCTATGTACATTGTACATTGTACATGGTATGTATGTAATTTCACCCCTTTTTTCATTTCTGCATCTATTACTACTACAGTTTTTCCTTCTTTTTTCCTCTTACTCCTTTTAATTCCTATCAGATTTAAAATTTAACCGTTACAACTTGCAACTATAACAACAAAAATATCGTAATAATAGAATGATAATGATCAACAAGATGTTGATAGTGATGATGATAGGACTAAAAAGTCAACAGTCAACATCCTTTTGCATCTATTTTGTTTCAAAAGCTTTTAAAGGTTTAACTGTCTTACTTTTTTTTGGAAATGGTATTGACTATTGACGAAAATAATTATACCTGTATCTTTTATATTTGTGTTACGATTACAATTTTAATCATTTGAATTTTTTGATTTGCAAAACATTACATTTGAATTATCTTTGTTATTATTATACGAATAATTGATAATTGGCATTAATTAACCAACCGTAAGAACATAACATAAACTATTGAAAAAAGTCAGTATTTTTTGATAACAAATGCCAAACTATTTTCTAGATAATACTTGTGCAAGTAGAAATTTTTTATGAGCTTAATGATTCAACTTTATACAAAATATAATGTATTGATGATTACAGAGGTAAATGTACAATGTATCATGGAGATGGATAATGGTTAATCTTTACCTTGGTTTTTTAACAGCTAGTATCTAGTTTTTGAGTCTCTTGGTTGGAATTTCTTTTTACCATTTTTGTTTTGTCATTTGTGTTTTGTGTTCTGCGGTTCTGCGCATTCGTATCGTTTTTTGACAATATTAATTTTCTCTAGACTTAATAAATCATTCTGAGCAAGAAAATAATTGATAAGAAAAGTCACGTAAGCATTCATTTCTCTGCCTCTGTAATCTGCATAGATGTAACACCTTTTGTCTTCTGCATTCTACTGTGTGTATCTTTTTTCCTCCCTAAAATTTTATGCTCGATAAATTAATGCATGCTCATATAAAATTTGGAAATGTGGACTGAGAATGGGAAAAAAGTAGTTTTTAGTTTTTCTTGCTTCTGATAAAATACAACATAAAGATATGAAAATATGTGTGAAATGAAACAATTATTGTCAACTGGGGGAGAGGATTGAGAGTTGAGAGGACAGGGTTGAGAAATGAGAAATATTTATCAGAGACGAATAAATAAATATGTGCATATGCTCTCCATAATATACTATAATAAAATATGATATGTACACCACTATACTTGAATGTACTTGAATATCAATATAATATCAGTTGCGAGTTACTCTTTACTCTGCCTGTTGCATTTCGAGTATCAAGGATCGAGGACTCAGCCAGAACGTGTGTATAGATGTACGTTGTGTACTGTAATGACATATCAACATACACATGTGTGTATGTACATATGTTGAAGAATGTCTGATTGGACTGGGCTCAACTCAACTCTCAACTGGAGAAATCCAATGGTTTTATGGTGTGATGAAAAAGTTGCTTTATCATGATACGGAGTATGGAGTGTGTTGACGAGTAAAATATGTATAAAAAAAATATCAAGTACAAAATGAATAGTAACAAGTACAAATATCATAACTAAAAAGCTCAAGACAGAATAGATAATATTTTGTACATTCATACTTTATACTTATATATCTAGATGTATTTATCATACATTATATTTTATATCATACCGTAATAGAGATTTAAAAAAATGAAAACTCAACACAATCAGCTTCATCTCTGTCACCTGTCTACTATCTATCTATACATGGAGATCATTTTATTTGGCTTGTAATTGAATGTGTAAGTCAAAATTCAACATTGTCATCTTGTCTCATCATTGTTTGTTCCATTTCATTTCTTTAACCTCTGTAAATCGGAACCTCCTTCTCCTTGTCATATTAACAGTGCAGATGTCCTCATCTCACTTTTGGCGTTTTTCATCTTTAAACTTGTCATATTTTCATATCTAAGTATGATGTGTTTTCTGTATGTTTTAATCCTGTCTTTTACACAGAATGCAATAATATTAATAATTTTTATGATGATTACTGAGTTATAAGAACAAAAATTATAAAAGAGGATCATAAATAAAATTTCAAAGTTTAAGTTGAGTTGAGACGGTGAGAGATGATCAAAGTAGCTTTTCAGTTTCAAATGCCTTTCCATGTCTTTAGCTGAACTATGACTAGAATGTAGTATTGCATCTTGTATATATTATATTGTATGATATTAAATGTAATGTCTTTTGCCACTTTCCATGTTTGTTAAACCAGAGAATTTATACAGTATAACAGTACAAAAAATTCATTGTTACATACACTGTATACTGTATATTCTATACTTTATAAGTTGTAGCGTCTGGCCAAGTATTTACATTCTGTTTATGTAAGTAGATGTAGAGAAAAGGAGACGAGAAATGTATATTATGTCTAATATATTATAATGTATAATATTTCCCCTGAAGCATGGATGGATACAAAAACCATTAGTAGTAGTCATCCATGAATACATTACCTCTTCACATTATGAACAAGATGAGAAAAGCTAATATGTAAATAATGGACAAGCCAACTACCTGACACTTTTTTCTTTTTCTTCTTCTTCCACCTTCAACTTTTTTTTCTTTTTTACATAATGGCTATCTACTATCTGTATTATATTTATATAATAATATTGGTTGAATATCTGAATCTGATAGTTAGACATTTCACTGCATTACATTTACCATTTACATTGTAGATCGTAGTCGTAGTATTTGTCTATTGTATATTGTATATATATTGTATAGCCAAAGGAGTCAAAAAAAAAATCTGAGTAAGGATACGATATAATGGAGCAAGTAGATGAAGAATGAAAAAGAAAAGGATGAATGAAAAATAGTTGTATCACATTTTCACAATGGATCAAGTTTGTTGATTCAATGTGTAACTACAAAGTACAAAATGTAGTGTCTATTATATTGATACTAGAAACTAGAAACTAGATGGACAGAAGAATCATCTACAACGTACAATGTACATTGTACAATCTACATAAATATGCGATGATGAAGGAAGTATTTTAATCCGTAAAAAGTCGGATAATTGAGAGAGCCACTACATTATATATTATGTATTATATTATACATGTTCAGTATTGAATATCGAATATCAAATACCTATAGTATAAAATAAAATATTAAGGGTTCAGGGAAGTAATAGAGGTATACTTATTGAAATTGTTCCTGCCATCAGCAATCCATTACACTCGACAATCTATCTACACAATACATGAGTACAGCCTACAGTTAATAATAAAGGTATGCATGAGTTTTGTTCTCAATAATGTTTTCCTGCCTCCTCATCCTCAACCGTTTATTTATATTTTATTTTCTATCTGTGGATTTGTATTATGGTTAAAGACAGCTAGTAAAAAAAAATTGGTAGGAGGGGGAAACGGTGGTGATGACGAGTGGAGGGTATAAAAAAAGAAAAAAATTGTATCAATCGAGAATATCGAGAATCGAGATAGCCTCATCATACCATCGATATGAACCACTTGTATCTCCTATCATACCATACATCATATATCAGATTCATGTATAAACATGGCTTAGCTTATGGTGGTTGGTATTTGGTAGTACCTCTAGAGTTCTGTATTATAGAGTACATAGTTTTTGAGAGGAAGCATGGTGAATTATCATCAAAGTTGAAAGATGATAGAAAAAAGACAACTTTACTACGCCTGATGAGAGAATACATTTTTTAATTTTAATGCATGTCTTGCGAATTTTGCGCAAGAATAAATTTACAAGATTTTTTAAACTATCATCATCATCTCATCTCATTCACAGCATTCACACTCCATAATAATAATAATAACAAAAGGGTACTTTTATAGACATTGATATCATAGCGATATAGCATCACATTGAAAAATGTAAAATATAATACATCTAGCATAAAATAGATATAATAGAGAAGAGAAGAGAAACGACCACCGTTTAGTTTTCACATAATAATATATTAAGTATTATATTACACTTTGTCTCTTTCATTCTCCTACGGAATTTTCACAATATGCATGTATTTGTGTACAATGTACAGAGAAAAAATGTATACGAAAATATAAAATCAAAACTGACTCAGCTATATATACAAAGGAGAGAGAGAGAGTCATCATCAGTCAATGGAAGCAGGTACTTCAAACTAAAAATTCAAACATGTATGGAAGTTGGAAGTATGGAGTATGGCAAATCACAATTTTGATGTACATGGACAGACAACATTCATTCACTCATTCTCGTCACTCTCATGTACCATGTACAATGTGCACTGCATATAGATTGTGTAGGTAGGCATGTCGATTGATAATGATGAGGATGATGAGATATTACATGTAAATATAATACATGATGTACAAGTATGCTTTAAAGACAGATATTTTATATTTTATGATACACTATACAAAATGTACAACATCCTCTCTCTTCCTGTCCACAATTTTTTGCTTTGTTTTTCCATACATTTTTTTCCCTTCCCTCGATTCTCAACTTTACTCTCTACACTCTATACTCTCAATTCACGAGTAAATACACACAGTGCATTGATTTTTGATATCTAATCCATTTTCTATGGCCCGACTCGCTTACTCGCTCACGATACAATATATAATATAAAACATACAAAATATTATGTACACCATATAGTATATTCATGTACCTTTTACGGACTTTTTGGACATTTATACTTTACAGATTTTGAACATTTTGCTTTTTTACAGGATTTTGTATTTTGTACAACGATGGTGATGCTTTTTTTGTTTGAAAATTGATGGTTTTAAAGAAACGTTTCCATTGAAATTGTCTGCATTTTGTAATATTTATTGGATCTATATTCTTCATCCTCTATTCTCTACTCTTCACTCCTTATGCTTTTCAACACACCAGACACACAGAGAGGATACAAGGAACAAGTATAAATAAATTAGGTTGAAATCGGTGAAGAGGGAAAAAAAATTCCGAGAAAGGAAGAAAATCTTAAATGCTCACATTTATTTGCCAGACTCCAAACTCCAAAATGTACAGATTACAGATTACAGTTATTTGCTACATCATTCCAATACCAGAGTGTCCTACATATAAATATATAGACTATAGAAATATACTTACATTGAAATGGACTACTGTGGATGTGGATAAATAATGTTGGAGATTGAGTTAAGACTTTTTTCTCGAGGACGGCGTGTGAGGAATTATTATTATTGACGTGGCAGTCTTACAGCTTAAAAGCTTGAAACTTGGGAAAAACAACAGAGAGTGCAAATACATACACTTTCATACATACATTTCTAGTACCTTCACAAAACATCAACATCATCATTATCATCACCGCATACGTACAAAATACAGTATACAGTATACAGCTAAAGATACAATGTGTACTTGCTTCCTCCGCCTTCTCTCTCTCTCTCTTTCATACACAATACATAAATACACGATGCTTCTGTTTTTGTCTCTGTCTCTCGATTCGATATTCGATGATGGTGCTATGTTGCGCTGTGCTGGTGGATGTATGGATCTATGGATGGAATGGGAAGAATCAGATTCAGAATCGGAATCAGAAGAGAAGAGAGTGGGCGCCGATAACAAACAAACAATGAATGAGAAGTATTAGAAGGAATCCAATTATTTTCTCAATAACAGTCGTCGCAATGGTGAAGGCAACGTCAAACAATATAATAGAACAAATCTCTAATTCCGAAACTGAAAAATTCAATCAAAGAGGATTTTCTGATTCTCTCTCAAAGATTATCCTTCTTTCTCTCTGTCTCTCTGTCTCTCTCTTTCCTTCTTTTCCTTCTCCTTTCTTGTACTACATCTCTTCCGTTTTCCTTTTCTTCTTCTTCTTCTTCTCCTCTGTCTTCTTCAATGTGTACTCTTTTCTTTCTCTTCATCACTCTCTGGTTCGTTCTTCCTTTTCTTCCTTCCTTCCTTCCTTCTTTCTCGATTCTCGATACAGTTTCCAGTTTGTTCATTCTCATGAACTGGGAAAACCAAGCCAAACCAAGCCAAACTAAACTAAACTATAGCAAAAAAACAGAAAAAACGGAGGTATTTAATAGCAAACGCCTGGTCGGTCCTCCATTCTATTTCTATGTCGGTATTTTTCTCCTTTGCTGTATACATGTGTACAATGTAGTTGTATTTATATTATGTTTTGTACACTTTGTTTATACATATTGATAGACAGAGACAACACAAGAAAGGAGCTTTTATGTCTGTAAATTTCACCGAGTTGAGCACTACTACACTTTTCTATCTTCTACATATTCTATATTCTAGATAGCACTGAAATCTTTAGTTTCATATACTCTCTATTCTCTATAACTAGCAGCTACAGATTAGAGCTGTATGTTGCTCAAGCTTGGGATATGGATATGGATTTTACGTTTTACTCTATGGTCGTTTCAATGTGATTTGATAGGGTTTTGTGCCAAAGGTATCTATAACGTCACATTAGTTTGTGTGCTTCTCCCTCTCTTTTTGTTCTTGTCTTGTGTCTTCAGTCTTGAGTTTGTTGTATATAGATGAATCGGACTTGGAATTTCCTTTAGATTTTTCTACATGTACAATGTACAAAGTACAAACTCAAAGTTGAGTAAACTTGCGTTGTACATTATACATGTTTATGTGTTTTTTTATGTAAGAGTGTACTGTCTTCTACTCTCTGTACTATACTGTATATTATGTGCATCTTTTCCAATCCATTGTATTGTAAGTGTGACTCGTGAGCTAAAGATTGAAAAAGTAGTTTTTCCAGCATTTTCCATGCTCCATGCTCCATACTCAATGCATACTCGATCCTCCACACACAAGTTTATTGAATTGAATCAATTGTACGAGTATTATAGATATTTTGTATTGTATTGTATTTGTATTTGTATTTTATCGTGGAGCATTCTGTCCATCTCTTTACTCTGTTTATTTGTCTATATGACCATATGTAAGTATATTTGTCATTGAATACAGAGTAAAGAGCCATCACTGTGATCTCCTCATAAGTCCTCAAGATGTTCTCTCTTTTCTTCTTTATAATGTTTTATATATTGTACTCTCTTTCTCCGAGTGTTTGTGTGTAGGTATTAGAGATATGCACGATTCGCAGTGTTCCGAGTGATTACACTTTTGCGCGTCCCTTTTCCTCATCAACATTTTATGTGAATAAAGAAAAGAAAAGAAGGGAAAGGAAAAGAAGAGGATGTACAATTTACAAGATACAGTGTGCAATGTACAGTTCATGTGTATGTGTATGTATTTTGTGTATATGGATGTGACGCGGAGATTTATTCTTATTATTACTCAGCGACACTCGATTTTCTTACGACGATTCTCGAAATAACAAAAGCTGTTGTTTTTTTTCTCTTTCTTTTCTCTCCCTGTCTCCGACTTTGCTTCGTATTTGTATTCTCTGGTTGGTTTGGTTTGGATTGGATTGGATTCCCAATAAACATTTGAAAAACAACACAAATATGCCGGCAAGTGTAATAATGGGTATAATGTATACAAACAGACATTTTGTCATAATATTTTTTAAGTGGAGAGGAAAGAGAGGCGACAACAAACTTTGGCTCTCTCAGAATAAGTAAAAAGAGCCAAATCTAAAATAAAGCGGATTCTTCTACAGTCTATAGAGTTTATACTCATATTGTTTTATATGATGACATATGAGATTAACATTTTGTGCATTTTATTTTTATTTATTTGAGACAAATTGTATGTGTACATTGTACACATGAAAATTTGAAAATGGCTCAAAGAAAATATTGCAATCACAAAGTAATAAACTATCGTAAGAGGAATGTCCGAGAAGGTACAAGATTATAAATGCAAAAACATACAGGATACAAAGGCAAAATCCGTATTAAATTGTAAATGACCAGAGGTAATATTATTTTTTATACAGAGATGCTCCAAAAAATCTATGAATGGTTATGGTTATTGGTATTGGTAATTGATAATATTCAATATCCAGCATCTAGTATCTAGTGTTTCTATTTTTTTCTGAATGAATGAGCAATGAAGAGTAAGCAAATTCTCTTTTTTTGTATCTTTAGCGGTAAAGATCTGAATTCTGAATAGATAAGTATCATAATTTATAATTCCAAAGAACATACGTGGACACTGTACAACTTTAAAAATCCCAAAACAGCAGAGCCGGGCTCTCAACTTTAATTTCAACGTGAAGCATGAGATTATGGTTACTGTTTTTATAGGAAGTCTCTCATTTTCATATAATCTACACTTCATCTTACAATATGATCGATCCGTCACATTTTTTACTAGTGACAAATTCTATATCCTACGCTTTTTTCCTTCTTCCTTTTAGCATCAGCATCCACGTGTGAAGCATGGAACATTGACAGTGAGTGTGTGTGTCGAGTGTCGATTGTCGATACATGTAATAAATGCACATAACTGGAGTAGATTTTCATAAAATATTGTATAAATTTACAGCTGATGCATGCACAAGTAAGGAGAATGAAACGTGCTAATAAAATATACTACAAGTAAACATATATAATGTGAAGACAGTACACAATATGCGATATACGATATAAAGAACATCAACCCAACCAAAGTAAAACAACAAGAGATGTTACAGCAAACCACAACGAGACTTGAGGAAATCCCTCTGTTTTCTTCCTTAAGCATTTAAATACCGTTCAAGTTTACACGGTCACGCTCATCCTCAATCCTCAACTCTTCTTCTATATTCTCTGACTAATTCTAATTCCAATTCTACTGAAAGGATTTCTTAACAACCAGTAACTAACTATATACACATGATACAATGATACAGTAGTACGTTACTCTTTTTTTTCTATGACGCTAGCATGCTCCATCCTCATTTCGATTGTGTTTATCAAACGGTCCTTCTTTTACATTTTCTTGCTCTTGCTCTTGCTATTGGAGTTGAGCTTGTGGTTGTTGTTGCCATTGTTGTTCTCTATTTTTGCAATCAGCTCCTTTTGTCTACATTTTTCTGTATTTTGAGAATTAATTTAAATTTAAATTCTGTGTCCTTGTTTTTGGTAAATGTAACACTTACTCTCTGAAGATTGTAGATTCGTCATTTCACATTATAAAGAAAATTATCAGACAATTTTTCCCTTATTGTGTATTTATCATGGAAAGTTTACTTTTCATATTTTTCAACCCTGCACATGAAATATAGAATACGAAATATGGAGAGAATTAGGAACAACAAATGAGGAAAAGGGGAGAACTTTGACAAAAGACATGTTTGGACTGGAGCAGATAAATATTTTATGATAGGCTGTCAATCATACATCAAGTATCAAGGACCAAGGGAACTGTATAACACAGTATAAATTTAAATATTAAGTAGAACACCTTAAATTTAAAATCAAGAATCAAATCCGTTCATTTTTTTTCATTCTTTTTTCCCTCTGCTTCTTGTTCAACTGGATGGTAAAAGATAATTCTATGATATCACATAAATTCATAAATTATAAATTCATATTAAAAAACTAAGTGATCAGACCCAAGTATAAAACATAGTAGATAAATGGTTGGTAGAAATGACTCAAAAAAATTAGAAATGAATGGTCATAAAATACAGAACACAGAATACAAAACGAACGTCAACAGCTAACACGTACTCTCATCTGTAATAAGTATAGATATACGTAAAAAAAAACCTTTGAAATTGAATTGAAAATGTAATATAAACAGCTTTATGCTTTTTATGCTACTAGATATGTAATATGTATATTATGATATATTTTGTACTTGTGCTTACGTTTGTCTCGTTTAGTAATATATTTATGTATATGAAATGAGTCTCGAGTCTTGAGTCTGTTAAGTATCTATATTTGTAAATAAAGAAGTTGTTTTTTTTTTATATTCTACGGTTGTCTACCTGTCTGCCCGTGGTCGATTTTTTCTAGTGGATAATCATATAGAATATGAAAAATCTATTTTCTCCACATAATATTACACTGTAATGTACTGCACTTTGGGCATGTAGTTTTTTTTCCTTTCTTTTTTTCCTCCTTCTTTACTCTTTTACTCTTTACAACATATTTTCTACTTCATAATAGTTTGTACAAACATATGGTTTGTGGTTCTTTCATAACGTATCATTATGTGTCTCAACTTGATGGATCAGCAAATTGTCGTAAAAATAATAATAACAATAATAATAATGATGATGATTCTTTTGTGATTGCCATTGTGATTGTGAGGATGATGATGTTGATAATAATAATATACATAAAGAAATAAAACATATATCACAGTATTACACATTACACGTTACATGTCATCCCATTTTTTTTCTATTTCAAGAGTCCGTCCATTTTCCATTTAGAGAGTTTAGAATTTATACAAGTTAGACACAGGCTAATTCAAGCCCTTGTATTACATATTACATTTATGTAATATAAAATATAATGTGCATACTCTACACTCTACACACACACATTATTATTATTCTGTCATACATAGTTTATAAACATGTGACTTTTGTCTGTTTCAAGTTTCAAAGCAGCAGAATAAAATGGAAAGAGCATATTACATATTAAATAAACTGGAAGCACGTACAACAACAATGTACGATAAACGATAAATGTAAAATGAAACATGTACAATGAGAAGTGTACCTAAAAATATACAAAAAAATAAATGGTATCAAACAGGAGCAACAAAACATATCCACAACGCGCTTACACATTACATGACTCAACTCTCAAAACTCAAAACTACTGAATGATGAATATATATACATACAGACACATAGGAAGCAATAATGGAAAATTGGAAGCATGACATCAAATTATAAGGTGAAACAATCATTTTCATTGGCGACATTAGACATTAGATTCATCCGCATTATTTTATTTTATTTATTTTATTGCATGTACATTGTACATGTCTACATATTTATTATATGCTCCACTATACATAATGTGTAGAGTAAGAGTATATTTAGATACATCCTCATCCTCATTATATTTCCCTACATTTGCTTATACATGTAGAAAACTGAGAGTGGAATGGAATTTGTACAAGGTAAAAAGCATTTTATAATGTATTATATACAGTGGAACCTGTCATGTTTATTTATACATGACGAAAAAATCCAACAAAAATTTGTACTCGTACATTGTACACATGTGTGTAGCTAATAATCTGTATACTGAACACTGTACAATTTACATTGCGTATGTTCTATGTTTTATTCCTCTGTCTGTTTTATTTCTATTTTTTGACATGATATGAAAAGAAATCAAAATCAAAATTCTGCGTGTTCTATACAAATCAGTATTTACAAATTTGTACAAATTGTCCTGTGTTTTGTGCGTACAAAAATCAAAAAATATACAATGTAACTTTTTGTGTGTATAAAATGTAAAATAAAGGAAAATTGAAATTCTCTCGTCCTCTCTGTCATCATACTCAACTGTGATGATGGCTAATGGCTGATGATAATATCACATCATGTATGATTGAGGAAAAAGCTATAAGCAATAAGGATATGACATGATGATGTGTCTCTCATTGTTTGTTGTCATTTTTAGTAAGTTTTGAGTTGAGTTGAGTCGAGTTGACTGAGTCGACATTCAAAAAATTTTCCCCATTGAACGGAAGTACAAATTGCTCTACTCGATAATATGACAGATTTTCGAGAGAAAGAGAGAGAGAGAGACCTATCCATTACTGTTGAATAGTGATGAAATTATATATTATATATTTATGAGTTTTTCTGAAGAGAAGCAGAAACAGAGAGGCTGGATTTATTGTGATTGTGTGCAGAGTGTGCACATACTGTACAGTTGTACAGTGCTCATTGGAGTTTGGTTCCGCTTATATCGCATATATTATAAATGTATTCCAAAATCCACAAGTTTTTTATACTCTGTCCCTTCATTCAAGTGTTTTATGTGCACGTACATAAAACACATGCTTAATACTTTTACACAATCAATGTTCAATGTATCCATGTATTGTAGAGCAAATGCCAAAGACTGAGCAGATCATAGTCTTACCATCTACAATATTCATATAACAATAATAAAATATAAATGACTTGTATCATTGCTCATTGTCGATTGTCAATGTGCTTGCTTTTTGCTACGATGAGGGATAAGAAGAGAAATGTCCAAGTTTGGCTGTTATTTGCTTATTGTCAATCGTCATATAAAATGTGAATACATATAATAAAACTGACTCTCGTCGGAACGGACTTGAAATGGAAATGGAATATCATACAATTATATGTATATATGCCTAATACCTTTACTCTGATATAATGTATAATAAATACTTGTTTGAGTCTTTAGGCTTTAGTCTAAATTCTAAATGTAATTGTCGTTTTGTACTTTGTATTTTGTTTGTTCTGAATTGTGTTTGTGTAGATATCTCATCCTCCTCATCTCACATTATTATTACATTTTCCCTTATTTATACATTTTTTATTACAATCAATCCGTATACCAATGACAAATTTATCGTTGTCCTCGTCTCGCTCTTCTTTCTTTTCAATGTGTTGGTTCTCTATCTCACGTCTCACGTCTGTGCTTTTATATGGAATATGGATGTAAGCCTCATTCGTGTTTTGAATTCATTATTTTATGCTTCATTCATATGGATTTACATTTGAAATTGGATTTGGATTTGAATTTGAATCCAAGAATTTGAAATTGTAATGAAAGCTATAAAATTAAAATGGATTAGATTGATAAAATAACAACAATACGCAATACACTCGCACTCACTCTCACACGAGTAAATAGTAAATACTCATATACATACATCTACACATTTATTGTTTGACATGATACTCCTATTTACTCTTTGTAAGTATTTAATATATTATTCTCTTCATTATTATTCCAAAAAGTTGACAGTATAAGAACAAAAAGAACAAGTCAACTTGGAACTAGTAAAAGGTAAAAGGATTCATTTCAATTCAAGTTCAAACTCAAAAGCTCAAAAGCTGCATTATGAAAGGACATTGAGCATTTGGTCTACGGTCTCATATTGAATGCTGGATTCTGGATTTGGGAGATTAAAACAGGACTGAGACAACTCGTAAATCCATATGTGACTTTTTCTCTATTCTCTCTCTCTACTCTCTACAACTGCATTATACACGTTACACGTACGTTCACTTGACTGTAACATTACCTATTTTTTATGTCCTGTATTATTTGTATTTTTTATATGTGTACACAATATGTACAGTGTACATTGTACATGGATGTATCTATTTTATAAATGTTTTTGTAATTTCTTTGAGCAATTTTATGCTCGCTCAGAGCAAAAATTATGTGAACAATATAAAATTATAACTACCTTACTCATATAAATACGCCACTTGTCTCAAATTTAAAATACATGTAATATATTACAATATAATACCTACACTTCTTCGCTCTTCGGTACCGACAACATCAATAACGACGAAACAAACAGTGAGAGACAAGAGAAGAGAATGACGAAGAAGAAAGAAGTAAAAGAAGAAGAACCGAGTAATTTTCCGTATATAAAAACAGAAAACAGGTATACAATAATTACTTGTGAACCAGCATTGTCATATCAATGGACCAACATAAAAGCAACTAAATACTGTACAGTGCACAGTAAAGACGAAAGAGGAGAAGACGGAGTATATTAAATGTAATATATTATTTTTTATATGATAATATTCAACAATTCAAGAATTATTCTCAATTATTTTATCTCTCTATTCAGCATTCAGTATTTGACTGTGTGCTTTAGGTATGTGGTATCGGAGTGAGCTTGCTTGGATAATACTGACATGCTGCTTGTTGTACAATGTACATTCTTACTTTTTACATGTACAATGTACATATTACACATATTTATGCTGTTCTGCTAGTTGCTAGTACTAGTTTCCTCCATTTCATCAAATCAAAGGTATATGGTAAATAAATGGGAAGGAGAGGATTCAGTATTCATTTTGTCATATGTATTATTATTGTTTTTTCATTAGATATAAAATATAAAATACAAGTGTGTGTGTGTGTGACCGTACATATGTAATATGTATGAGTGGTTGTAGTAGTAAAATAGATAAGACTTCATGAAATGTGTATAATGTGATGAATGTTAGATATGAAAACATTTATTAGGAGCTTGAGGCTTCATCTCTGTTGTCTCTGTCTCTGTAAATGTTTGCGTATAATGTGTGTGTGTGTGTGTGTGATACTATATATTATATTATGGTGATGGTCACTCCGGTTGTTGAGTCCTTGTGAATTTTTTTCTGTATGTGTATATGTATAAAATACAGGTATAAAATGTATGTATAATACTTATATTGTATATTGTACTGTATTGAGATGATACATATTAAAATCCAGAATGGAAGTTGTAGTCATCAATTGTATTAGTCAAAGTAAAAATCAGCATGAGAAACATGATAAAATTGTCATAAAGAGTTTTGATCTGTCTGAATAATAGTTTTGTACACGTACTCTTCATATAAATTATGCATCAAGTACATTACGATCAACATGATGATGATGATGGTGAATTGTACATATTATAAAGTTGTGTTCTCTCGCTCTCATCTCTCTCGCTCGCTCGCTGCTTGATCATTGTTGCTCACATACATGATACATGTATATTGTATATGTATGTAATATTCAATGGGCAGGGTTCCTCTATTGAACATCATCAACAACGCTGTAAATTATTTTAAAATAAATAGACAATACTTTAATGTAAAGTTAATGTAAAGTTACATATTATAATACAATATGTAGCGCTCTTTTACATTTTACTTTTACACATTACAATCACGACAATGATGATGATTATTATTGCCATGATTATTACTTTTCTCTACATACTCCAATGTTCAATGCTCTCCTATCCAGTTTTTTTTGGATGAGGGAGAAATGAACAAAAGTACGATATATATTAACTTATACCTATATCTTGCAGAAGTATTAGAGAGCTTTTTGCTATTTTCTATGACATGAACAATGACATTTAGCTGGAATTCATTATTTATTAGGAATGGAATAAATAATCTCAAAAGCATTATTTTTTATTGAATGTCAAACTTGACTATTGTGAATATTGTGAAGAGTCAATAGTAAATTGTACATGGTCGGACTCGGTGCATTGTTGGAAATATTTAGCTTCGTGTGTATTGTATAAATAAATTTACATCTATATAATGCATAATAATATTATGTGCTTGATTTTTATGAGGATGATGAGATGAGTCCTGTTGTTTCATTTGTTTTATTCTGTTTGTCTACTGTGCCTACAATAATACAATTATGCACATTATGTATAAGGCCGACAAAATGTAGGTGCGCATTTAAATAATTATAACCAATTCGACAAAAGTGGCAAATGAGATCAAAACTTGCTTGCTTACTTGTGTGTACAATGTACCTGTAGATTGTAGGTACATAATACATATACATACATTTTTTTACACATCCAAACTTGTATCCAATTTTCCCCCAATATTTCCTTTTTTATATTTTCCATATTTGTGTGAATAGATGATATAAATAACACGTAGAATCTGTAGAATGTGATAAGCTGAGCTATTCATAATATATTATGCATACCAGATGCTAGATAAATAAATAATATGTACAACATGTACATTATGCCTTTTTTTCTATAAAAAATCTCAGTACTTTAAAACACAACATATTTATGACATGTTTATGTACATGTTTGATTCAGCACCATCCATACTCCATACTCCATACAACATACTCATGAAAAACAACAATGTAACCAGTGATGAAGCACTGTGATAATATGTAATATATTTAATTTATGGTCTGCATGCGAGCTGAGATGAGTTGAGTTGAATTGAGCTGAGTTGAGCTGCATGTACATTGTACATAAGTATCTATGTAAAAACACTAGAGACCAGTGACTGTGAGTTTGCCCGTCATTTCATTTTATTACACGAGATATTCAACATTTAGAAATTGTCAAAGTGATAAAAAGGCGATACAATATTATGCCATGTGCAAGTGCAACTAGTATGTGTAGTATGTACAATGTAAAGAGTAAAGAGAGCATGCACATACATAATACAAATATAAAATAAAATGCACAGGTAATAATATATTATCATAGATGAACAAATTCTCTCTTCATTACTATCCTCATTAAATATATCATCATTTTATGCAATAAAATATACAATTGTTTCATATGTACAAAATATATATATACTCATATATAGATGACCTAAAGATTAAAGATATGAATAGGGACAGAAAGAGCAACAAATTTTGGTACATTATATTATTACAAATTAAATACGAATGATGATATATTTTTTATGCAAACACAGACAGGAAAACTAAAGATATGAGATGGGGCGAGTTGAGGTTGTTTTATACAAATTAATTTTTTATGCATGATGAATGCCTCTCAAATTATGGTCATAACCAAAAGTTCTATATATATTGTATATTACATATTGTATTGTATCAGCTTTTATGTCATTACCCTTGAAAAAATATGACACCATATCCGACCGGAATGTGGTGTCATATGGTGT
>JAQGBI010000234.1:0-21362 GCA_034698325.1 Sminthurinus elegans | reverse complement strand
TTTCTTGAACCGGAAACGGCATATACGTGACTTTTGCTTTTCCTAGGACCTCACTATAAAAGAGGTTTCAGGTTGCGACCCAATGGGTGGCCACAGAAGGACTCCGATTAATACATAGCCCATTTCAGATTGAGAGTTTTAGAGTTATAAACGTCTGAAACAAGCATCCTGTTTCACTTATAAATGTGAAACTTCAGTGTTAGAAACAAGAAAGAATGCTTTATTATTCAATATGCTTAGTTTTATTTTAAACCCAAAGGTCTTCCTGAGCCAGGTCAAAGTAGTCGTGGAAAACTTTTTTTCGAGACGTTTTTTTCAAAGCCATGTATTTATGGTTAAAGTTCATGGATTCTAACGAGATTTGTGTTAAATCCTATCTACATGAACTGAAGTTTGTGGTACTGCCAACGGTTAAAACTGAAACTTGAAAAAATGGCTAGTAAAAGGGAAAGAAAGGTGTTCTTATAAATAGGAATCACCCTCTGTATGTATTGTGTGTTCAGTATATGCACTGTTAAAATATATGACTTGCAAATGACCACAAATTTTAATGGGGATTTACAGTGAGAGTTTCTCTTGTATTGGTAAATAGTTTGTAGTATATAATGTCATTATTACATAGATAATACTATCGTCATATCTGCTCATTTCTGACTCCACTTGTCCATTGTCCACTCTTTTGGGTTAAAATAAAACTGATATATATTTTTTTAGTCATTATTTCAAAGTCCTTTGAACCAGACAAATCAAATAACCAAACACAGGTAAGCATTTTATTATAAATTATAAAGGTTTATTTACTTTAAATCATTGTAATTTTAGAGCATGGATCAAATTATTTGTTGCATAAAAAATAACGTTTTCGTTTTTCCCAAGGATTCTTAGTTTTCACTTGCAAGCATTTTTTTTTTCATAAAAGAGCGTGAATACGAGAGAGCGTGGTTTTTTGTTTTGGATTCCGGTTTTTGTTGTTTGTTGATCATAATTTCTGTAAAGTACTAAAGAATATTAAGTTGATTAATCAAGGAGAGTGGGTTAAAGTATAACTACGAGAATGGTGAAACGAAGAAGAGTAGCAAAAGCTACTACAAACAAGTAAGTAATTATTGTTAAAATGCACCGTTTTTTCCCGTTTTACCAGAGTAAATAAAAAATAGAAGCGTGTGTAGGCAGACTTGCTAATAATAATATATCTATTTTTTTTATCAAGGTCATTATTTGACATGCGGGTAAAACCTAGCATGTATAAAAGCTTATTGTATAGAATACTTTCAGTCGACAAAAGTAACTCAATTGTATGTTATTATTTTAGACATTAAATGGGATCTACTGTATCAGCCGAGTATGTTTAAAATTTAAATAATATGTGTGTGTGTGATAGTTTGTATAGTTTACAATACTATAATATTGTTATCATAATATTATTTAATCTTATTATTTTTTGTTTTGATCATTTTTTTAAACAGGAAAGCAAAGACAGAAATGGAGACTGAAAGTATTACCATTAACCCAAATGCTTTAAAGATCACTGGTAAGTAATTATAAGATAATACTATTGGCATTATGAAACTTTAGTACCATAATATTTTCATTACAGATTAAAAAAAGATAATTTATCTATCTTTTTATGTCAATACAATGAAATATAATATAAGATTTTTGTTTTCTTTTGCTTTTTTAATATAGTTCTTTATTGCGGAGGATGAGGGTGGGTGATTTACCATTTTTACCATTATTTATTATGAAAAACTATGTATATAGGAGAAAAAGAATTTCTGCGATGCTTTAGATATAAAATATTTTTATTCTATCATCTATATAATATAAGAATCAGATGTATCATGCATAATGTATTACAAAACAACTTATTAATGTTGAGTATTCATGATATTATTTTAAATTTTGAAATGATTTAGGTATAAGCCCAAGGTACGTATTATTGTTATCTATTTTATTTTGATAAAAAATCGTTATCAGTTTGTTGAGTGTATAAATTTAATTCATGTGTATAATATTATGTTTATTTTTGTACACAGTTCCAAAAGCTGAAAAGCGATTTGGAACAAGAATTTGGTTTGGATGTTCTTCACATTATTGGTGAAAAAACTCCAAGTCGTACAGGTTGGTTCGAAGTAACCCTTGAGGATGGAACAGTTGTTCATTCAAAGAAGGTATAATACAATACAAAGAATGATAATAATAGTACACGGACATACAATAATATAAAATTTGTAATTTTATTAAAATATGTTTTATTAGCTGTACATAAGAAATTGTATGCTTAGTAATAATTATTAATTATATTATGGACTGTTTATTTAATTATAAAATAGAATGGAGACGGGCATGTTAAGCCAGCTCAGCTTGAGAAAATTATCGAAGAAATTAAGGAGGCACTGGCTAAGAAGGAGAAAGGTAAAGGTGAAAAAACCGATCCTGAAGTAATTGCTGCTTAAAAAAAACCCAGCAATTTCAAGTTTTAATAATGTTGTAATGAAACCATACATCAATATGGATGTTCATGATTCTTTTTTATGATGTGAGGAGCTAAAACCATTTTTATGGTGGCTTATTTACTGATTGTTTTGTAAAAGAAAATTGATTGTCTATATTTTTGGAGTGGCTATTTTGTTACCTTATTAAAAACCAGAACAAATATATTATATACTTAAAAAAAAAAACTATTTTGAATCATTTCATCATCATGTGTGACTCTTTTTCCTAGATAGCTATAATATAATATGAATTATCCTCATACATAATTATATGTAGAAGCTAGAAAAATTCGAACGATACATGTATAGGTGCCCAAATGTATAATATTTTTGAAACTTAAAATGAAATAATATTATGAAATCTTCCATATGTAGGTATGTCTCTATCAATTTTCACAGTAATACTTCTTTTTATTTTCCATTGAAAGTTTACAACCTTCTAAAGAGAAATTTATGTTGTTTCTTTTGTAATATACATTGTACATATTTTA
This sequence comes from Sminthurinus elegans, assembly GCA_034698325.1. NCBI lineage: Eukaryota > Metazoa > Arthropoda > Collembola > Symphypleona > Katiannidae > Sminthurinus > Sminthurinus elegans. The sequence goes on along the minus strand of JAQGBI010000234.1, from coordinate 18,376 downwards.
TATTTTGTAGCAAGTTCATCATGATTGTAAGATTATTTCTGAGCAAAAAAGTTTGAGATAAGCCTTTTTTTTAATAGTGTTTTACATCCATGGAATAATAATAAAATACAAAATACATGTGTATATTTATATTTTTTTATGTATGGGATGCATCTAGCATATATCATACACTTCATCATAATATTTTATACTAGTATATTTTTTTGTATAGTAAGTGAAAGTACAAAAACATTCTGATGATGGTTTGTTGATAGTTGTGTACGAATACCATTTCGTATAATATAATATATATTATGAGCAAGAACAGTAAAATTTCATGTTTAGTAAATATATCAGGAATACACATTTTGTAGTCTGATACGATATATAGTTTCTATTTGCATAAAATCTCATTAATATTATGATAATATAACATAATAATTATAGAATGTATTTTGAATTTCACAATCTAGTCACATAATATGACACATAATATATTGGAATTTTACTCGAATTGGGTTCAGTCTACCAAAGGTTTTAGAATTGGGTCTTCTAACATATTTTATGGATAAATCATAATCAAAGCTATACAAAATATATATATACTAAACAATCGACAATTATATAATATGATAAAATATTATTATAATTTCATTTATCAATTCATTTTTCTTTAAATCTCAATAAAATAATATAATATTATGTTACAAATACTTATATTATATTTTATAACAGAATTATAATCTATAAAATCTATTTTAAAACATCTTGCTCTGAATGTTGGAAGATTGTATGTAAATTTTTGGCTTCTGCTACTGTTGCATTTTATTATTATTTTCATGATGATGGAAGCATAATACAAGGAAGTTTTGTGAAATTCAGCTGCTTTTTTTACTCGACAATCTATAATATCATTCATAAATTGAAAATCTATCATTTTCCAAACGCATGAAGATTAAAACTTGGAATGCATAATATTATGTAACATTCATTTGTAATTTATAGTCATGCAATGTGTTTAGTCATGCAAATTCTTTGATACTCAAATACGCTACAAATGCACATTTTATAAATTATTTTTAAAAAAACTTATCATAATATGCAGACAAAAACTAAACATCTATACACCAAATATTACATTTGTCTAAACTGAAAAAGAAACCGGAAACTTGCTGTGTACATATTATTATTATAATGTTCGAGAGAAATACTCATATGACTACAAACTAAAATCATACTGTGCGTACTCAATTCCACTACACACACAGTTGGATATCACATTACAACATTGATGTAAAAATATAAATATAATGCATGTTATAAATTTTAACACATATATACTTAGGGAAGCAATAAAATTGTATAGTATTGTTATAAACGAGTTCTATATTATTATATAGAGTCGTATTATATTAGTCATTTGGTTTACAATACATATGTATTGTGTAAAATATAAAAGTGCACACAAACATAATAATAATAATATAGAGTTATCACGTAAAGGTACAGGGCATAAAAGTCTTTAAATTATAATAACATAGATACGTATTAACATTCACTATTCCCTATCGGTATGCAATGTATAATATAATACTTTTATAGTCATTTGAATAAAATGTCTACGGGTAGAATTAGTATTATTTTAGTTAGGAAACATAACAAGCCAACATATATAATATTATATTATTAAATATTTTATTCAAACAAACATACTACACAAAGAAATATCATATTAGATGCAAAAATGAGGAGATGAGATTTGAGACGAGAGTAATATAATTTTGTTGAGAATGCACTAACGTCAAACTCCATTAATATTTCAATGCAAAACATCTTGTTTTTTTAGCAGGCACAAGATTTTTTTTTTGTCATCCAGTCAAGATTACTAAACACAAAACAAGAGCATATAACATATATATATAAATTTTAAATTATAATGAACATACACTATTTATGATGGTTAACGATTTTAGTATACAACAAACAAAGGACACTTTAGATTTTTGTCAAGTGTTACGAATTATGGGAGGAAAAAATGATAAGAGACAAACGGCAAAACAGACGCAAAATGTTTCCAACAAAAGTTCAGCAACAATAATGGTTATTATTATTATTATTATTATTATAACAAATAAATTGCAATTAAGAGGAATAATTGGTAACTTTTGCACGTTTTAAGTGCATTTATAAAATGAAACAGAAGCACACAAAAAAAAAACAACAGCATTGTAATAATAAATAAACACGATGCAAAATACGAATCGTAATAACATCAAATAACAAGAGGGAAACATATTATAAAAACTTATTCAAGCTTGCAAATCAATATTATAACAACTGCACGTGCTTATTGTATACTCTGTTACTTTAATTAACAAGAAATTTGAAAATATTTTGTAATTGAATGAATTTATTTATTTATATTTTTTTAGACCTTGGTATAAACTCGGGTAGATGTGACACCTGAAAAATTTGAAAAAGAAAGAAAATATTTATAAAACAACGAGAAAAAAAAAGAAATTTTTAGCCTCAAGTACATATAAATAAGCAATTTTTTTTTTCATAATATTCTTAAACAATTTTATAAGAAAATAATTATTACTAACCTTCAGCTTCAAGAGTCATTGTCATCTTGTCATCTGTGAATTCTCTCAAGATTTTGTACTCTTTATCTCCACATTTTTGAGTGTGAACCAAAGTACTGTCTCCATCTAAGACGATACTTGACTATTTGTAAAAGAGGAAAAAGAAGAAAAACGTTTGTATAAGTACATATAATACAAAATATACATAGATAGAAATGATGAAAAAATTATTGCACAACATATGTATATAAATACCTTGCAATTTCGTCCATCGGCAGTTTCTAGTTAAAAGAATAAAAGTATTTTATTACAATTATATTACAATATTATGATATTATACATGTATAATATTATACCTACACATTTTCATTATAGTAGTAGTAGTTTTCATGAATACTTTTAATAAAAACTATATGAGCATTTTTAGAGTTTACTAACCTTCGGTGAATTCTTCACCCATTTTGAATTTAATTTCAGTGGTCTTGAATGTCGTTGAAGTTTTGATTGACCATTGATCATTATCTTGAGTAATCTCAGTCGTTGGCTTGGCTGTAGCAGCCATTTTACGCATCAGCATTCCAACTCCTGTTAAAGCCAACAAAGGATATTTCAGTTACATTTATTCATTATCATTATATATAGATCATTATGAATTAAGATTACACTATATTTTTGCTATAACATGTTTCAAAATGTTATTTCATTATACTTTGAATATCCTTTTAACATACATATATCTACACATTACTGGATTATGAATAACGTTATAGATGTATACATATATATATAATATACAATAAACATAATATTCAATCTCCTCAAAGTACTCAAGTTAAATTAATTGTTTAATTCGGCAAGATGAAAGGATTTTGAATTGAATCCTATATACTGTATATATATACTATAATACTCTTCTTGTAAACAAAATTAATTTTTCATGCGTATATATTATATTTTGTCAACGTACAGATTTTTTCGAGTATGAAATACTCCTTATTTCTATAGTGTATACCATTCTACAATTCGTTTTAATTTTTTTTTCTTAAAAACTATCATTATAGAAGTTGTTTGGAAAACTAACCGACAACTTTACTAAATGAAAAGCATTCGTTCTTTACTACATAATATTATGAATAACCATCAAATCAATTTTATAAAAGAGAGTGAGAAAGAAAACTGACTTTTTTTTTACTTAAGAACCTTTTCGTTCTATCTCTCTTCTCATATTTCGAAGACTCCAACCAAGGTCATTTTAATTTTATTTGTATCTATCTATACATATTATGCTGATAGTGGGTAGTATGTTGAATAGCTAATAATAATAAAGGGAGATAATCTATTAATGAATCCCTATACACTATACAAGTATAAATACCACAAACTATATGTACGCATAATATAAGATAACCACATAAATAGGTATTATATATCTATACAACCTATTTACAGTACATTTTAGCAATGTATAATACATTAGCTTACTCAAATAAAACTAATGAATGACAAAAAAAGAGTAAGATATTCCTAGATATATCGTACTATATTAGTGTAATATGTTATACGATAGACTATAATCTATAATATAGTATATTTACTGTACTTCACCGTTACTATACATATAATATTATACAATTTAGCACTGGAGAGATTAGAGAGACATTATATTATTATCACATACATATATTTCATCTGATATTATATTACTTTCATATTTATCATCAATAAAAGCAAATGTATAATATATAATAATATAATGTCCTGAACTGATTTTAAACTTACATCCTGTACGATGATGATATAAAATGCAAAATGACATACACATTAGACAAAGTGTTGATCGTACTTCTAATATCTAATTTGAGATTAATAAAAAACTATATAGACCTATCTGTCATCGTCGTCGTTTAGACATTAGATACTATACTTTCTTTCATACCTATACATACGTATATTATTATGTCACACAAGTGTCAATTGTTACAACAAAAAAATATAACCCGGATGGTAATCAAAACGTGGTTAGTATACATATATGTATAAAAATTACGCAATATTTTTATACATTCTCTTTGCACTCTTTGCAGCAGTTTCTTTTCTCACGTTACACATTAGATAGAATTACGTAAGGTCTCTGAGTTTAAGAAAAAAAGTGGTTCAACTTTGCATATATATTATGTATGTAATCCAAAGGTTATATTATACATAATATTATACAACTGTTGATCACATGAAGTAAAAAATTGTATTAAATACATTATGAAAACATGGGATTTTTAAGGGGTTGTTATATTCATAATAATATTATCAAATTCCTGTGTTGCACTCTATTAGTCTTTTTACAGGTTGTAACTATATATATTTGATACCTGTAATGACATAATATTATGTCAAACTATTTTGTTTAGTACAAATATTTCTATTGCATTTTCTTTTTATCATTTCCTATTTTATCTCTTTCTCTGAAATATAACATGTGTATTTTATTTGATAAAACTCAATTCACATTATATATTTATTAAATCAATAGATATGAGAGTGGCGGCATTTAATATGTACATGCAAATATTTACAAATGTACAATGTTGAAAAGCCGGTATGTGAATGCAATTCCTTATATTTACTTTTTACCCACGCGTTTTATCCAGCTTTTGATAACTTTTATTTTAACAAGAATAAAGTATTTAATAAACTGTTTATTGACTTACCTACAGCTTTCATATACTCTTCAAAGTTTGTGCTATAAAAATAAAATAAAAAATAAAATTATTAAGTACATGAAAAAAATAAATATAAAACGGAATTACAGATGTAATACACTACATGTAAAAAAAAAAAAACAAAATTCAGTATAATGTGTAAACCGAAATCTTTTAGATGGAAAATATGTTGTTATGATTTAGTGAATATTAAGAAAAATAATTACCTTTCAGTAAGCTGATATTTACCGACGATACCCATGTTGATAAAATATGTCTTTACTTTTTCCGGTCTTGAGAGAACAAAATAAATTCTATATTATATTTTTTAAAAAAAAAACAAATTAAAAATCAAAATACTCAATGAAATGGGAAAAAAATATACAACAATCACAAATTAAAATAACGATAGCTAATGAGAAAGGTACTTATATAGAAAAATATAACTGAGAAATAATAACTTACTTTTGTTTAAAACAGATGAAAGATGTTTTTGCTTCAAATGATGCCAGAGTACTAAAGACGTGGCTATGAATCTTGATAGTGGTGGTGTGATTCTAAAGTCTTATACTTACATACTATACATTATGATGCATGATATAATAACACTATTATTATCAGTTCTGGAAGACAACACTATGACATGGGAAACTGCATGTGTTCGGTACTACCCCCTCTTTATTGTATAAAACTTGTAAAAGTTTAAGTACAAAACACTGATTAAATTTTTCAGTGTCCAAAAAATATCCAAATATATCCTAAATAAGAGATCATTATGTGTAACCATATTTTGATGACTATACTCTAAAGGTCAGAGGTTATATTTTTATAAATTGTAGACTAACTGCATTTTAATTGAAATTAAAAATTTACTTAAAGTACTTAAAGTTGTTTACATGATTCATGTGTATTGTTAATTAAATCCTGCTTGCATTAGGACATTGTAGTAGAGTTTTGGGCTCCTAAAAAAAGTGTTATGAAGAGCTCATAGATTTTCCCATGTAAAGAATTCATAGTGACTTTTATACTTAGGCGAACCGACAGAACCAAAAAAAAACTGTACATATACAGTTTACAAGAATTAATATTATTATGATGTGTATAAATGTACTTATACTACTTATATATAGTATGTGTAATATGTACAGTAAATTATTTATTGCATGAGTCGCAACTAGTTTCTAGTTTTTGTGTATTATCATAATATACACTAGACATGAAAGTTTTTCCAGTGAAGAAACAGTGCAATACAAACTGACATATTTATCATATATTTAACTATATATTACTACGTAGTTTTTGTTGTATGTACATGGTTGTAGTTTGTATAGATCAAATTTTATGCAGAGATGCATTAAATGATTTTAAAAAATTTATAAAAATTGTGTACGTGGCACATACACTACATACATGCATCATTTTTTGTCATATCCCCCTGTCAGACACAGAATTTACTGTCATTTACATAGAACAAAATGTACAGCAGACAAAAGTCCATGAGCCCCTTTATGTCACAAATATAAAACATAAAACCTACAATAATACAAGGTATAAAAGCTCTAAGCACACAGTCAAGAATGTATAAGTACTTACGATTACAACTTATACAACTTAATGAAGGATGTCACTACATAATGAACGGATATTATTTTTGTGATTCACATGTATATATATCTATATTATTATGTCATGTCTTTGTTCCATCCATGTTATGGGTCCATAGTCGACATTAAGTTTTTTAACAATGATATAAAAGCTGCCTTTAGTATTTACTAGCATACATTATCTAATTGTACCGTACTGTGTACTTTCCATATTGCATACTTTTATGTGTGGTTGTCATACTTTGCGACGGCTGCAGTACACAATTTTGCTTAACTATTGTAATTTGTATGATTCATATGTATATATGCATCCGCACACATCACCTGGTTGATCATACTAAACAGTAATAAAACGTCGACAATAATGAAAAACCTAAATGGATGACGTGTAGGAAATATGTTCAATGACAAGAAACGCCAAACGTGTGGCTTTTATAACTCTTATATATAAATGAGAAAACTCCAAAAACGCGGACATGGAAAATAGGAGAAGATGTAAATTAAATATATATGGTGGATTATGAGTACTCAAATACACGTAGCCAAGTTTTTTGTTTCATTTTAAGCTTCATAATTTTTGTTGTATCCCATCCGTGAATCTTTTAACAATGGCCGAAAAGAGTGGCAGTCAAATTCACTAGATGTTAGATTATATAGATGTTGTGCACTGGTGGATATTACATTATTTTACTATGACAAGTAACGAGAGGAGTGAGAATAGTTTAGACAGAATTTTCTAGCCTTCCCTACAAAAACAAAAGCTTTTTTTATCTATCCTCGAGAAGTTTTTGTGATAATAAATATACACATATATGCCACATAGTTTCCACGTTTATCATTTCTATATAGGCATTAGGTATACATATGACTTATCATACCTGCATTTATGTACCATACATATATACACACATAAGTGTAATATATACACATTTAGCCTCCAAAAAAAAACACAGAAAATATGACGTAATAAGATACAAAAAGAGCTTCTTTTGTGATAAAAAGTGTGAAAACTAAAAAAGTACAATAGTTAATACAAAATACAAACTAATGACATGTCAGCCATTGCTACAAAAAGTTTTTCAGTTGCAGGTTTCTGCAAAGGCAAGTGTGAATGAAAAATGAAAAATGATGAAAGAAGATCAACCTAAAATAATCAATTGCCGTTACTGACAAACGAAGTAACTAATTCTTGAGTTTGAAAATATGATCAGAGTTCAAACAGTTGTTTTAAAGACAGGACATGAAATTTTAACAATTTAATAATGATGTGTGTTAAAATGAATAGACAATAATTAGTATGCATTCAATATCCATACATATACTGATGTCCGGGTAAAAAACACTGGTTTTTTTTACCTTTCCCTATAAAAGTGAAAATTGCATGATCAATATTGAACGAACGAACGAGCAACCCTTTGTGCACTTCAGCAAACTCTCTCTACTTTCTACAGAAAAAGTTGTACAATATGTAGAGTAGATGTAAAAAGAGTACCTAGATCAAAAAGTTATATATATATATATATATATGTAAATAGTATGTGGACCACTTTGGTTTTACTAGTACTTTAACTATATTTTATATTGATCTCAGATCTCAGATCTCAAATCTGAGTGCACAGTGCACCCAATCGCAGTAAGGAGTAAGGAAATAAACATTCAATTTCTATGAATTCATCAACACATGACCACACAATGGTCAATCAATTGTTTTTATTCGTTCTCAATTAAGGTTTTTCTTTTTTACCATCTCTTGAATTTTATCTTGGTGAGTAATGTATTTTTTTTATATATATTTTACTAAAAGATTAATATACTTTGTTGTAGTTATTTATAATGTACATATACTATGGTGTTGTGATTTTTCTTAGATATTTATACAGAACTGTCAAACTAGAATTTCTTAAAAAATATGATGTAATAATATGTTAGAAAACAGAGTCATATAATATGTTAAACACACATGTGTGTAGTGTGTAGTAGTTTCATTAAGAATATAGTTACAGTTAAAACATAATATGATAATAATTCCGAGTAGTGTATTGTGTAATGTGATCAGACATATTTAGTACATAACTCTGCAGAGCCCGATCAACACTTTACAAACATTTTGTATAATATTTAAATACATTTAGTAAATATGGCTTCGCTCTACCTTTTCTCCAATCTCTAATCTTTTGTAAGCTCTAGAGCCAAGTTTCTTTAAAATATATCAAAAGAGGAAAAGAAACAGATGATTTATGAACAAAGCATTAAAATATTGTATAATTATAATTTTGCGTTTAAGGGGTATACTGAGACAAACTATAAATAATGAATTCTGATTTTTGACTAATAAATAAACATATTTGTAGTATAAAATAAGGGTTCTTGTAATATTATATCATGCCCATGATACATGTTTCTTTAACGTAATTACTTTTAATGATTGGAGAGTTACAGCATGCATGTGTGTGTAAGAGGTATGTATATAGATTAAGTTTCATACAAGCTAAATAAATGTATTAAAAACGAACATGGACTTTTACATCAATGTAATATGTACTTTTACTTATCTGGTCGATGACGATATAATGAATTTTTTTCTATATTACAGATTACAGTTATAGTTTATATATGTCTGTGCTACGTGCATATTTTTTTACTGTGTATGTATGTATGTATGTACATGATGAATATTTATTTATATACACATATATCTCTATTTATAATATTTTTAGTAATACGTTACAAGTATTTAAACTATAATAATAGACTATACTATATTTTATAAGTAATCACACGAGTAGTATGTATGTACATTATATATTATGGCACCTTTTTGGATTTTTATTGGAACATGTATATACTTATCATGTTCCAATCTGAACTCGATTTTTCCTATAACAATAACAATATAATCATAATATAGTACATTACTTTTATAATATGTAGTTAATAGTTAAACATTAAAAATTCATAATACATTTTTTCATAGTATTTTATACATCATATTATTTAATTATTTACTATAACATTCTAGTTTCTAGTGTACTTTTCGTCGCCGTCAGCTCATCTATTATTATCTATCTATATAATATATAATATATAGTCTACTTCACAAGTAAAACACGACGCACAATATAGATGTACATACGCATTTATGCATACATGCATACATACATTATGCATGCTATACTGTAATGATTATTAATGGGAAAATATAACTAATTATTTACTCGTCAACAAAAATCTGTAGTAATCTAATCATTTCTCTTTTTCTTGTCAAGATGATCCTGTAAAATGTTCTACGGATATATAACTATAGGTACACATTTCTCAATGTATTTTAATACTACATCATAATATTCAAATCTTTTAAAGAGGTTTTATATAGTATGTTTCCATTTTTTTCATAGGTACTTAAAGTGTGGTTTTGCGTCCTTTATTAAGAACAGTAAACAGGAGCCTAATTATTTATTTGTATATATTTATTCATATAGTGCTTACTGGTTACAATTCTTTGTTTCAGGACCCAAAAATCGATTACAATGACCGTTTCTATTTTTAAACTATTTTCTCAACAAGAATAACCATAATTCATAAATATATATAGTACACGCGATCTATGCATAAATAACATTTTAATTGCACTTATTTGTGAAGATTTTAAGACTGTGTGTATGACTGTCTCAACTTTCCCACTTTCTCCATTTTCTATACATATATGTATTTTGCTTTCTAATTTTTACGTTCTACATATTTAAGATATAATATATTCTACATAAATATGTTCATATTTCATATCGGTATAATCTGTATGTACTGTATACATATATATATGCTACATGTAGTATTATTTTTATATAGTTTTGGTTCAGGTAAACGGTTCATGTGTGGTAAATATTACAATTTACTATAATGTTACGTAAGAATAGATAAATGTCATCCGAGCTGTAACATATGATTTATAAAACTTTTCAACCTATATACACACACTTTTTGTCGTTATTTATAGTTACATTTAATAAATGTTATTATTTATATCATCATATTATTATATTATTATAGTAAAGGATTCTCGTTAGAATTTTTCCCCAGATAAAATTTTTATAATACTATTTCGTAATATAATATTATATGTACATTATTATATCTATGCACACACATATGTAACAATGTAACATATATGTATGCAGTATTAATAATTAATAGTGTATGATAATGTAATATATATATATAATCTCTCTTACCTCTTACTTCCTACGTCTTATGTCAGAATTTTACAAGATTATGTACACATTTGTAAGTAAACAACAATAAATTATGATACATACAGCCATGTATAAGTATATCTATCTATCTATGTATACTTTTAGTTGTCAGCTGTACAACATTGTTGGTAGTTGGTATATAATATAATATAGTATTTATATAAATCACAATCTACATATTATGTACTTTCAAACTTTAAACAGAAAACATAAATACTTTACATAGTAAAATACTTTAAACACTTCAAAATGATGAATTTTTCTCATTTTAATGACTAAAAACCCTTACATCATTTTTTTGTTTATTAAGTTGTGATTATCTTCCAAAGTTTACCCTATATTATTTTTTTATCAAGTGACAGAGCATAATAATACGTTATACATTTTATTACAAGTTGCAAGAGTATAAGAAAAGATTCATATCTATTTAAATACACGCGTCTCTCAGTGCATTCGTCGCTTTAATTTTTGCTGTACGAAATGCCAATTGCCAAAATTCACACCTTAAATACGATATAAATCAACATTTTTTTTACATCTCTAAATAAATATAAATGTTACAGTTACATATCATTTACGTGATTAAATTTTGATTTTTATGCAAATGCACAAGATTGACACACATTCATTCCTTTTGTGTCTCCAAATACATATTTTCCTATGTTATGTCACTTATTCATAAGTAAAATAAAAATGACTATATATATATATTTATACTGAATATTTAACACTGATTAAAGTTCTTGTTTGTTTCAGGTTTATATTATCTCGTTCTTATTCTTCTTATTTCGGGGGTTTTGTCGTAAAATGTGCAGTAAATAAAATGTAACCTACTATATATATGAATACGAATAATATACTACTTATGCAGTTAAAAATAGTATCACTATAATTGTAGTTAAATTGATACATAAATATATGCATACATTATATATCTGGGTATATAGATTTGAATGATTGATTATTTTATTAATATTATATGTTTATTATTTTATGTCTTTGATTAGTGTAATAAAACCTAATGTTATGTTTGGAGCAGAATAGCATTTTTTCTTACTGTGCCCCACTTTCCCCTTTCCTGGAGAAAATAATGCGTTTGCGAGGAGTTGTTTCGGGTATATATTATTATTATATGTACGTCCATTTTTTAGTTTCCATCCTGTGCATTTCCATATTTTCCATTTTCCATTCATGCACACAACTATTTTGTTATCGTCATTTATTCGTAACGACGACAAATTATATGTTTTGATTAAAGCACCTTTATCATTACAATCGTTTCTAATTGTACCCAGAGGTTTTTTGATATCGTATATATTATAGTTTTAAAGATTTTGATTGGCTTAAAATTATTTTTTATTCTATCTTACAGTATCAAAAACCCTTCAGTTACAATTGGGAACGACTGTCACAATATACGCAAGCTTTATGCATGAAACCCTACCTACTTTCATTTCCTAGGCTTTTGCACACTTGTACAATGTAAAGTTCTTGTCATCCCCAAAATAATATGAATAGTAGATTAGTAATATTATAATATATTATCTATTTATTTAATATTATAGTCTATGACCATCCTCCTGTTAATTTGTGAAATAATTCTTCATTTAAATTTTGACTCGAGTCTTTACTCCGCAGAGACAGAAAGATATAGCCTCCTATAAATTCATGGACGACTTTACAATCAGCTGTAACAAAAAAAAAAAACAAGATAAATATTAGACAAAAGATTAAATATGGTTCGTTTTAAAGCACTTTTACTTTTGAAATTGAGCTAATTAAAAATAACGTCTGTACATAGTACATATTCAACAATGTAAATAATTTTAACAAATTACCGGAGAGACAACTAAAGCTAATGTTTTCATCATCCAATTGAATCATCATTAATTTGACTTCCCAGTTTACGTTCCATGCCTATTTGGTGAAAAAGAATAAAAGAGGAATAACACATTAGAAAAAAAGGAAAACACACTTCAATATTCCATGGTTTTTTTTTCATATTTACCAATAAATATATATATTTTTTCTTACCTTCATCGTATTATATCTCCATGTCTTAATATGGTCTCCAGTATTGATGTCCATTCGCATGATTCGATTGAATGCAACACCTAGTAATTCATCTTTTTTCTGTCCTGAAAATTTGACTACAAAAAGTGTAAGACCAAAATCTGGAAGGGACTGCCAAGCTCTTATGTAATTCATCTTGGCCTCTGTAATTACACGAAAATAACAATCATTATTACAATTTCCAAATTACTATAATATGTAATTATTTAAAGAATGTGAGAAGAAAGTATAAGTACACATCTCACTCACCAAAAATATGTAAATCTTTAACATTTGCATGTGCCTCCAAAATTCTCTGTGTGAGCTGAAAAATAAATGAAAATATAAATAAAACATTAAGAGATACAAAAATTATGTAACTAAGTTGTAGGCTGTAGGTGAATATTAAATTACACACAGTTACACTTTTTGTTGTACTTTTACTGACCTTTCCTTTCATCTTTTTAAGAAATCTAGGAGCAACAAAATCTTGAGGAGAAATCTCAAAAGAAGACGGATTTATAGCCGGTGTAGGTGACCTGGAAATACATAATATATAAATTATAAATAAAATGCATGATTTATATCATCTTACGTTTTTCTATTCTTCCTTCTATTTTTATTCGTACGGTATAATAAATATTTCATCATTGTTTATGTGCAAAGATCATAGTTTTCTTGTACTTGTACAAAATAGCAAATACTACCATTTGATAAAATTTTATTTGTTTACCTGTGTTGCATTGCCAAAAATGTTTGAATCGTCTTTACTTCTGTCTCATATGAACTATCGGCCAAAGTTTTTCCCTTTGAACCCAATTTTGCAGCAGCTAACCATCGACTGTACTGCTCTTCCTGTAAATTCAGATAAATGATAAATACATAAAATATATAAAATATAATCATGAAATAACATTATTTATGATCAAGAAGAACTTGATTTTCATTCCCCATCATTAAATCGAAATATGGAATTTCACTGAGCTCGAATAAAAGTAAAGTATGTGTGTATACAATATACACATAAATATTCTACAATACTACGGCCAAACATTAACACTCTCATGTTTACATTTTATACTCACAGCTCCCAGTACATAAAAATCACAGGAATGAAAATGATTAAAACAGAGGAGATTACAGTCTAAATATAAAAATCTGGAACATTTTTTTTACTGCTCTGAGAACATTGAGAAAGTTGTACAATGTACAATGGAATACCGAATTCTATGAATTCCATTGTGAAAAAATGAAACAAGATAAATATTAAAATAGCTTGTAGTTTGTAGTGTGTATAAAGTATGTAGTCTAAATAAATGAAGAACATCTTGCATAATATGTACACAAAATGTAAACGTACCGAGTCACACCGAAGCCAATATTCAGACATTCCATCCGGACCTGGAACCTCTAACTTGATTCCATACTTCCCTTGTGCTAAATTGACATCCGGTGTTACTTCACATCCTCTCAGGCTAATTGAGAATGATGATTCTGGGTCTCCTCGTACCTTTTGGAAATTCATGTATAGGTCTCGACAAGTCACATGGTATTTTTTAAACGCTTTCAATGTGAATTTTTTCGGTCTGTAATAAGAAAAATAGTTTAAGAAAACGTTTATAATTTGTAAGTAAAAGTACACAGTTGTTTCAATGTTCAAACAAAACAAAATTAAGTGCATGTATACAATGGATATGTAGTCTATAAATTTCCCAAGTTCCATATTCTTACTTCATGACTCGTAAATGGTCGGATAATTCTGGAGCGTGCATCATATTCCTGTTATTTACTGTGGAACCTACAAAAAATAATCCAAACATATACAAACATAAATAAAAGGTTCAAAATTCAAACTTTTTTACGTGTACGTGTGTGCATATCTTCATTTTAAATCAAATATCGATATTATTTATAGTATTTTTACATTTAATTTTCTAATAGATACATACCTTCAAGGGTAATTTGTAAATCATTAAGAGCGGCATCAATGTCATCTTCAGCTGGGGAACTCATTTCGGGTTGCGGTACATTGGCTTGCAAATTCACTTGTAACTGAAAACAAAAGATTAGGAATACATTTAAATGATAATATTATTTTGTATAACATATTTCAATATTCGTGTATTTCGTATTCAGTTTTTCAAAATCAAGACAAGAGAAAACTCACTTGAAGTGCAGCAAACATTAGCATTTCTTCTTCGGTACAATCAATTTCCTCATTGAGAAGCTGCCATCTTGCTTGTTCATACAATTGATTAATCCTGACGGCATCATACTTGGGATTCAGGTCATAAAAAGAGTAGAATTTAAATCGAAGTAAAAGTGTATCAAATTCTCGTACACCCTGCTCCATAATGGACAGTGAAGAGTCCAACCATCTAAAAAAAATGACCAAAATAACAATAATAATTGATATTACGTTTTTATAAACAAACAATCAGAAAAAAATCCATACATAATTGACCAACGGTTAGAATACAAAACACATTTGCATATTATGTAGTTTATCGCGAGTCGTAAGCACCTTTTTGATAGAGAAAGTTTCTACTTTCTACCAAGATTATGTATTTTGAAATTCAAAATTCATCAATTAATGAAAAATCTCTACATTTTACATGCATTAACTATTAACTGTTAGCTGTTAAAATTTCATATTTGGACTTTTTTTCTCTTTTGATGTTTATTAACAATAAATTTTGCCTATGATAATGAGCATTTTTATGAGGAAAACTTGATGGAAAAAATTGAAAGGTTTTTTATTCTCTTGTAAATAAGTTTCCTAAAGTTTGACCAAATTCGATATTCGAGTTATATTCCTCAATTCTTTTTTTTTTTGGTAGTGCACTTGGAATTTGGACATTAAATAAAGTATTCAGCAATGAACTGAGGGATTGATTGACTCATATTTCATATTCTTAAAAGCAAAAAACTGAATCTACTTTTTCTACACCATCTGCATATACTATGCTTTATCCAGTATCCAAGTCTAGTCGTGAAGAAAAAGAAAGAGAGCCCATTTGAGATTTAAACAAGAAAATTTCCTGTTTACTCTTTACTCCGCCTGCTTGTCCTTTAGTGTCAAACAGCAATTTGAACTGCCTCCTGTCAAACTCTCTCTTCCCAATTTTGGTTACCAGTCAATTTGACTAATAGTGATAATTTCATTTTCCTTCTCAAATTCCTCTTGTCATCATGCTCATCATCTATATCAACTATCAAACTAGTATCTAGAATCTACCCTCTACACAGGGAATCTTTTGCTCATCTCATCTCATTTACATATAAAAAATTCATATGGTTCTTTAATTCAACAAAGAGGAAACTAAATATTGGGAATTGAAAACTGTTTGGGACATTTCATTTTTCATTCATCATGTTAAATATGCAAATACATTTTAATAAAGAATTTTGTAATTCTTATTCCTTAATGGAAAAATTTGTGGAAAAGAGTAAAAAGAGGGGAAAAAATCAAATCTATAGTACTCACGCGACATTCATTCTTGCTCTTTCGACTAAATTCTTGGGTCTGAGCATCCTGCTGCGGATATCATTGGGAAGTGGAGGAGGACTTTGTGCTAGAGCATCCACATCAATGTCATTGACCCCATTTAATAGTAAAGGTTGTGGAGAGTAGGAGCCTCCTCCTCCTCCTCCATTCATGTTCATGGTATTGTAAGGTGAGGCTTGATTAGAATTCCATCCACCACTTCCTCCAGAGCTCATCGGGGAACTTATGGGTGTCGTTTGATTTTTTGATGGTGATCTGACGGGAGCACAGATGAATCTCTCACCATACCCATTACTACTACCGGAACTACTACTACTCCCTGTGCTGTGATTGTGTCGACTATACATGGAGCCATTTGAGTGGGCTGTGGCGATGAAGGTATTTGTGTCCGCGGGCGGGAGTGGACTTCTTCCACGACTCACTTCCTCTTGATGTGTAATCTTACGATTCCTTAACTGTTGATAATTTTGTTTTAGATGCTCTGAGGCTAGGGGACGAGCAAAGGAGAGCTCTTCTGGATATCTAACTCCTGAAAAAAATAGATACATACAATCAATTTCTCATGTTTCTCATATTTCTTATATTTATTTTCTTCAAATTTTATCTAGAATATTTTGTACAGTGTACTCTTTACTCTTCACTCTTTACAAGTGCATGTATTTTGTATTATGTAGTTTACTTTAGGCTGTGAGCCAAAAAAAAAAAACCAACCATGAATAATAAAAAAACATCGTTGGCCTCAATTTTACATTATTGGAAACCATACTTGATACTACAAAAAATCCAGGAGATGTGCACTGCTTATTATTTTAAATTTCAGACTGAGATGTAAAACATGGCGTACATATTTCCTCATCCTCCTCCACATCCTCATTTTCGTTTTTATTTTCTCTGTTCTCTATAATCTGTACGATGTAGCTTGGAGACAAGTTAAAGTTACAGAAAATAATACAGAGTACATTTATCATACACACAGTATTCATATATTTTACATTTCTAATTTCCACATGTTACATCATTTGCTATGTGCTATGAAATTGTATCATGTATCTTGTATCACGTACGGAGAAATAAGAAGCTCGACATGATTTAAAGAAAGTAGCTCATATAAATACTCATGTACACATATTATGTAAAGTATCCGTCTAAGATCTAACCATTCTACATTTTGTGCATTATTACATTATGTAATAAGCTAGATTCTTAGATTCTTTCTTTTTTCACGCCTTAAAGTTGTAGTCAAAGAAAATGACGAGTCTTCTTCCTCGCCTTCTTCTTCTTTCTAGACTACTGTGAGACTTTAGCCTACAGCATACAATATACTGTGTGTCACTCTGGAGTAGCATGGTCATCAAAGCGTGAAATATAAAACTTGTATTTTGTATTTTACTTACTCCTCCTGACACGACATACATAATCGCTCTGCCACTGATTATCATTATCATACAATATGTGTATGTACGTTTTACATGCTTAAAACAAACATTGCCATTAACCTATCATGAGCAATGAGCACGTACCAAACATCCTAACCAAACACCAAACACCAACCAAAAACACGTCGAATCCTCGTCGACGGTTCCGATACAGAAACAGATAACATTATTCAACGCTCCATTAAACTGATCCCTCCGTCTTCTCAGTCCTCAGTAGTATTTCTCCAGTCCACTCTTTGCTCACTGTTCAGTGTACAGTGTACAGT
>JAQGBI010000233.1:0-21396 GCA_034698325.1 Sminthurinus elegans | reverse complement strand
TGGTGCTTTTCTAAAATCCCTTGTTTTGGGTCTTTTGAAAGCACCTATAGAATCCTGTATCTTTTACTCTAACTTATCATAAAGTGTTATGGAAAGATCCCGCGAGTGGCTAAAAAACAATCTCGGGTTTTTAAAAGTCTTTTCCTTTTGTCTCGTGTTTTCATGTTGGGGTTCTCTTGTTTTTGCAACTGCCCACAGAGCAGTTCCAGCCTCATCACGGGCATCAACCGTACCTTCCGTTTTTAGCATCAATTGTAAAAATGCTTACTATCAGAAAAAAGGGCAACTGACTAACAATGTGGCGGTGCTCTTAGCTTTTGGTCCAGGTTTTGAAAAGGTGTTGGAAAAGCGGGACGAAAGTCAAATGGTCAAAGAACAAGTTGGTCATAAAAAGGCCACGTGGGACAGGATGATTCACATGACTGTGGTAATATTTCAAGGATTTATAAACTGGTCAATAATTAATCCAAGGATGTCTGTAATGAAATTGTACATTGTACAGTCATAATTTTTTCATCAATGCTTTTGTGCATCTAATACATGAATTTGTAATAAAAATAGCCAGAACTGATTAAAAACGGAGGAGACTACCGCTGGAGGGAGCATACGGTCGTCACGCATGATCATTACATTTTGACCATTTTTCAAATCCGGAAAAAACAAGGATGTCATGGAACTCTGCCTGTTCTCTTTATGCACGATTTTCTCGGTAAATTTGGGGTTCCTACAAAAAAAATAAAACTTTCTTTAAATTTGGCGGTAATTTTGATAACTTGAAGATGCTTTTATCTTACAGGGACTGCCGCAGACTGGTTGATGGTGGACCCAGAAGATGCCATTCGTAAAAACAACATCTATTTTGCATTCAATGTTTCAATCATTTATCAGTCAAGTTGAAACTTTAAAAAATTGAGCTCTTTTTTCGTTTTGATTTTTTTAATGGACTTTAAATGTCATGTACGAAGCTTTTGATTTGGTGGATCGGGGGTATGAAGTTTGGCTGTTGAATGGTCGAGGTAAGTTAAAAACGGAATTTTATTTAAATGCTTTTTGACATTGTATCACTTGTAAAACCCGAGTCTGAATATCAAGCCGTGAGTTCGATTCCACTTGGACGTACTTTGACCATTTTAATTTTTTGTCAACCTACTTTTTATTTTTATCTTGAACCTATTTTCGTATGCTCAATTATAAATCAGGTTTCAAAAAAGCTTGAAAATTTTCAAAACACTTAAAATTCCTAAGTACCTCCAATGAGACTCGAACTTTATTCGATAAATCACCTGGAATTTAGAAAGTGGAATTGTTCACAAATGCAAAGTAGAATTTAGATCTTACATGCTAAACATTATAAAAAACGTAGGATTGAGAATTTGTTTGAAATTTGAATTGAAACTTAGGGAATGAGTACTCAAATCGGCACCAGTTTTACAAAAACACTGACCCCAGATACTGGAAATTCAGTTTTCATGAGCAAGGAAAATACGACTTGCCCGCAGTCGTGAAACATGTCAAGAAACATACAGAGACACAAGGCGGACGTCATTGGGACAAGAAGCGAGTTAGTTTTGTGGGCAGTGGGATGGGAACAACAGTGTAAGGCGACCTTGTCACACATTCTTTTTTGCTCACAATTTAATATAAAGTTCTTGTTCAAAGGTCAAATTTCAGAGGTCAAAGGTCAGAGGTCAACTTTGAATTTAAATTAATTTTTTATTTCCTAGTTTCTATGTCTACCTCAGTCTTTATGGAAAAAATGAAACGAGAAATATTTATTCACTTGCCGCCCTCACTCCAACAGCCTTCTTGTCAAAAACACAATCACCCTTGCGACTATTCACAGCTTTAGCCAATGAATACGTGAGTCTGGTTGTGATTTCAAAGTTGCTCAAAAAATGTTAGAACATTTGAAAATAAATTAGAAATCCTATCTATTTATTTATTATCGTGTTTCTTAGCTTCCTTTTAAAAAAGATGGGCCACTTGATCCACAAACACTGGCAACGTTCCTTCACCACGCAGTTCCAGAACTTTGTCCCTTGAGAATCCTCAACAATGTTGGTTTATGCACCGCTTCCAGCTTCCTTCGCAGTACGGACTATTCCAATGACCTCAGCACACGCGTCATGAGACGCGTTTTTGGACATTATCCCAGCACCACGTAAATAAAACCAAGCCAAATTAAATTAAATTAATACTTTTCATAACTAGTTGACATGAAAAGGTCAAAAAATTATAAAATGACCTCTGACCTCTCTAATGTAAAAAGGTCAAAGGTTAAATTTCAAAGGTCAAATCCAGTCAAATTAATACGTTGTATAAACAATTCACACAAAAGGTCAAAAATTTATAAAATGACCTATGACCTCTTTTATGTCAAATTTCAAATGTCAAAGGTCAATTCGAACCAAATCATATCAAAGTAATGCATTTTATGACCATTTAAAATACATGGGTCAAAAAATTATAAAATGAGCTCTGACCTCTTTTATGTCAAATTTCAAAGGTCAATCCGAACTTTCTTGCACTACATCCAATTGGTCACAAAGCCAAAATTTAAACAATTCAATTTTGGACCCGTGGAAAACTTTGACACGTACAAGCAACTCGTTCCTCTTCAGTACAACCTTTTCAACATGACTGTGTCCAGCGTAAATCTGTATGGACAGAAAGATGTCACCGTGGATCATCGAGTGAGTCTACTAAATTTCTATATCCATTCGACAGATCGCAGTAACAAATAAGTCAAACTTGACCTTTGCAATTTGTTGGTGTATTTTAAAATTTAACCCCCTTTTGATTTTACTTAGGACGTGGAGCGAACAACGTCGGAAGTGGGTATAGAAGTTTACCAGGCTGAAGTCATGGTTCTTGATCAGTACACAAATGTGGATTTTATGTACGGGTCCGTCGGAGTTTACCTCGCGCGATATGCTGTCATCGAGTCTATACGGATCAGAGCTTGTAATGCTGCTCACAACAAAAAACCGGAATCGAGCGTGTGTGAGGATGCGGATTTTCTACCCGTTCAAGAAAATAATCGCCTGCCTCCAAAACAACAGCAGCAGCAGCAGCAACAACTACAAAATTCATGCCAAAAACTATGCCAATGCAAAGAATAAATTCTACTTTAAACTTTAAACCACCTCTTTTTAAAAAAACTGCAAGTATTTTTATTTGCTTTTTCATTTTTATACGCTGTCAACCTGGGCATTTCTGCATGTTTTTGCTTTGTGTGGTTTTGTTGTTGGCGGTTGGCAAAGAATTTGCAGTGTTGAAAATAGAAATTGGGGGAAATGAATAAGAACGATAATGTTCAATCGTGGCCAGAATATGACAAAGATGAACTGTTAAATTTGCACGAGTTGATCGAGAGTCGAGAATTGGCAATGAAGAGAGAGAGAGAGACAAAATTAAGGAATGAATGAAAAATGTACACGATTTTACTAGTAAATGTCACAGCATCCTTTTAGATTTTACATTCGGCCGGATTTGCCTTATCCACTTCATTCATTTGCTTTTCTTTTTCTGACGTCTTTTTTATTTGTAAATGTGCGTCATTTTCAATTCTCAAACATCACTAAGATTTTTGCCATCTTCATCTGAAAATTTTAAATCAAAGCCCTTCAAATTGAAATAAAATCACGCCACATTTTATCCACGTTCAACTTGGATTTCCAAGAAAAAGATTTCGCGAGCGTCAGACGTCAATTGAAAAACGCGTCCACTCTGTTTAATGTTGAATCATGATGACCTTTGCCCTATTTATTTTCAGCGATGATCCACATTCAGCTTTTTCCACTTGGCTTTTATTGCGAAAATGTCTTTTGTAGATATTTCTCAGTAAATCCTTTTGGCTTTTGGCAGGATGCAAAATAAATCAAGTCAAAAGTATTATCAAAATCCGTCATGTTTTATCTCATGTTGTATGTTTTATTTGCATCCGTTGAAAAATGAATCAATTGACGTCTTTCTTCTTTCGTCATTTCTTATTCTCAGGAAAAAATTATTGGAGTGAGAAACTAGCAAATTATTCATTATTCACCATTGTATTTTTATTCTAGTCCAAAACACGCCAATAGCCACAAGTTGAATCCTGTCACAATTTATCATCTTTGAAAAATAAATTGAAATTTCTCAGTAAAAGAATCACATTGCAATCAATGAATTGCGCAATTGAAAGCGTATTGATTATAAAATAACCAATAAATCTCTGTTTTCCTGTATAAAAGATTGAGACGTGGAAACAACAGAGTCAAACGAACGTTCAAGTTCTTGTGTGAAACTGTGAAAAGAGAAACTAGAGAAAAAATTAGATAAACTGTGAAAAGTGAATTAAAACCCAAAACTTTGTTTCAGATTGATTTTGATTTTGACTTGGATTTAAGATTTAAATTTGTTTAATAGGAAACAGTTTCAAAGTTGAGAAAAAATTGTCAAAATGAAACTGTGTTTGTTTGTGGTTTTCTCTTTGTGTTGTTTCTTTGGGGTCGTTTTTGGCTCCAGTTCAAGTGAATCAAATAATAATAATTTGAGTGCAAGTCCAAATCCAATCGAACATTTAGAAGGACTCGTAAGTTATTTCAAAGCTGCGGAACAAAGAAATCGAGAGCAGGAAAAACTTAATGAAGAATTAAAGGAGCAGATCAAATCATTGACTAAACAATTTGAGGAGTTTAAAAATGATATTTCAGAGGATCGTGGAGTTTGGCTGCTGACGCCCCCAGTGCGAGGACCACCCGGAAAACAAGGAGAAAAGGGAGAAATTGGACAAACTGGAGGACAGGGAAATCCGGGTTCCATCGGACCAAAAGGGGAAAGAGGTCAAGTTGGACCTGAAGGTCAACCTGGGCAAAAGGGAGAGCCAGGGTCAAAAGGAGAACGTGGACTTTCAGGTAAGAATTCACTGTATTTTTTCAAAACGTATAACGAGCGCCATTTGCTTTCTACTGGCTTAAACTTAGTCTCAGTCAAGTTTTATTGAACATTCTACACGACAGTTTTAAATACACACTAATTTGATGCTACACGATGATCTAGCTCCTCAATCCATCACGAGTTGCAGCGACGCCATGGGAAATTTGCCAGCTCCCCGTTCTCAAAAACAAACAATTTATCCCCATGGAAACCGAACGAGTCTGGAAGTTCTCTGCGATTTTGAAGTTGATGGCGGCGGATGGACGATAATTCAGAAAAGATCAAGGGGGCCAAAACATGATTTCAATCGAACTTGGAACGAATATTCAAGCGGATTTGGCTCAATCTCGGGAAATTTCTGGATGGGACTGGACAGCATTCACGCCCTCACAAAAAACGGGGATCAGGAGTTGAGAATCGAACTGGAAGATTTTGAAGGGGGGAAAAAGTATTCAAAATACTCGAGTTTCTCAGTTTCAGACGCCTCCGATTTTTATCGATTGTCACTCAGCGGTTTTTCTGCCAGTTCAACGGCCGGAGACTCCATGATAAATCCAAGTTATGGAGATTCAAACTTCCTCAGCGGCATGGGATTCACAACCAAAGACAAGGACAATGATAATATTACAACTGCAAATTGTGCGGATTATTATAGTGGCGGTGGGTGGTGGGTAAGTGAAAGACTTAAGTTAAACTTAATTTACAAGTATTTACAAATAAATAAAAACTCAAAGACCGTTCAAACCCAAATAGAATTAAAGAAATTCATGAAAAAAGCTGTAAAAAATTATAATTTTGAATCCCCTTTAAACTCTTGTTTTACTCCTTTTTGACTCTTATCGTTTTCCTTTGTAGTACAAGAGCGGCTGCACTTATTCCAATTTAAATGGAGGTTACTTTGAGAAGGGAGAAACTTCCAGTCACAAAGGCATCTTGTGGAATTCGTGGAGAGGATATTCCTACTCCCTGGCAAAATCAGAGATGAAGATCCGCAACAGAAAATAACCAAAATGAAGTACAGATAAAAAACATCATAATTTCACTCTTTGAATTTCATTTTCGTAGAAAATGTCGTACTTTGGTTTAATTGTCAGTTTATTTGTTTGTGTCATGTCAAAGTCTCAAACTCAATTTATCTGAATTAATCATCAAATTACAAACATAATACAAAATAATTATGAATCTCCTTTTATACAAAATTGGAAAAAAATTTAAAATCAAAAGCATGAATCGAGTCTTTTACAAGAACAAATTTTTTACACATAGACAAAACATGTCAAAATCCAAATTATTCTCTTTAAAAAAAGAGCAAAAAATGTACAAGTTTTTACTGTAAAAAATTGTCTAAATTAAAATTAATGTGGATAATCCGAGCTTTTTTTCTCTTTACAATAAAATTACATAATCATAAAAAAAACAAAAGCATTACAATTTCTGCATTCTTTTATTTTTTATTTAGTATGGCCCTGTCATTTACATTTGAGATATAAAAAGCAAAAATCAAAGGTAATGAAAATGATAATGAAATTAAGTGCATCAATTTTCTCTGTAATTATTTTGTTGATCATTGCAAAATAATAAATTCGAAAGCGTCGAGTCTGGGTGAAAAAAGCGTAATCACGGAAAACGAGACTCGAGCAAGTGCGATCATTT
Source organism: Sminthurinus elegans (assembly GCA_034698325.1). NCBI lineage: Eukaryota > Metazoa > Arthropoda > Collembola > Symphypleona > Katiannidae > Sminthurinus > Sminthurinus elegans. Next base: position 14,826 of record JAQGBI010000233.1, on the reverse strand, counting down.
GACATTGCATCACGAGTAATTTATGGCTCATTAATTCATTATTTATATCACCAAGGCACTTTATTTTCATTTATCGGCGCAGATTTTCTCCCGTATTGCGAAAGTTATTGATCGGCGCCAGAAAAAAAGAAATTATTTACGTAAAAGCAAACTTTTTGTCAGTCGTCCGCCGTCCGTAACAAAAAAAAAACTCGACACATAAAAATAATTCGTGCTAAAACGCTTCAAAATAAAAATACTCTCATATTTTGGCCTGCTGCTCAAGTTTACTTCAAAAAAGATTGTGAATTTACGAGTAAATAAATGTTTAAATCAACAAAATGATTTCACAGAAAGAGCTGAAGCTTGTGTCGCGCATTTTCCGTACAACAATTTGGCTAAACGCTCTGCCTTTTGACTGGGATTATTCAACTTACAAAATTTCTTTTACGCGATCTATCCCACGGAGACTTTTGTACTACTTTTTGTACAGTTTCATATTTGACAGGACATTTGAATAACATGAATACTTTTGGGATGTTTTGGGTTTTTGATTTGGCGTTTGACACGGCGGTTGTGGATTTATTTGGTCATTGAAAATATTCCAGTGATTTGCAAACCACACGCTGGAGATTTTCATTACAGTTTTTGGGAGGGTCTCCTGAGCTGCTGTTGATGTTGATGTTGGAACTGTCAAAATTACAAACGGAAACAAAATGCTCCATGAATGAGAAAGGAGTTGTGAGAAAAATGGTTGTGGGAAATTTCGTTTTCCTAGGTCTTCTTCTTGTTTTTTCTGATGGTCAATATTTTCCATTTCTACTACAACGTTTCCCTGCTCTGATATTTCCAAGAAAACGACTGTAAATTTTGCTACAACTGTTGGACTGCTCTTTTGCATGCATTCGCCGTGTTCAAGGACAGAGCTGCAAAATGTTCCACTGTCAGTGTACATTTCCATCTGGGATTGCGCAAAAGACACTCTGTCGCCGAGTTTGTCCTTTTCAATGTAGCCTAAAAGGTTCAAAGGCCAGTAAAACACGTTGATGAAACAAAGGGAATGTTTTACTTGAGCTGCTGTGCTCATTCCATCGCCAAAATAATTTCTGTAGTCCCAGTTTGAAACATTTTCCTTGTCTCTCAACAAAACCGGGATTAGAAAACCACGCGGATTCTGATTCTCGTGTTGGTTTTGGTTTTGATTGTGCGTTGAGCCGAAACCAAGTTGAATTTGAGCTGCCAATTGAATTTCTTTGTTTTCTTTGTTTCACAGCCGGTTTTTGCCACGTCATCCAAAATTGAGACCAAGTCCATTTTTTGCAGAGTCGTTCCTTCGATCGGATTCAAAAGGGAAATTCCATCATCTTTTCCTTTTTCTTTGGCCGTGTTCAACGTCAACACTAATGGAGCTTTTAGCAGGGAAACTATAAAAAGTACTATGTATTTTTGGGGAAAAGTAAGCGCAGCCATTTTTATTATTAAAATTCTACGAAAAAGAGAACGGAAAATGAGAGCAGTATTTTTATGATGAATCCATAATCAAATGGATTCCTTCTGGTCTTTATTTCGTAAATCCTTCTTCAACATTCATTTCTGACTCGTTTGTTTAATTCAAGTGACTTTTGAATTTTGAATAATTGTGATGGCAGTTTTTTAAAGGGGGAGTTTTTTCCTCATCGTACATCGTTAGTGGGACTGAATATTTTTCAACGGCTCTCTTTTACAGTAATTTGATGCTCGTTTGGAAACATCAGCATAATAAAGTCAAAAATTCTCACTTCGTCAGGATTTTGTATCGCCTTTGAAGCATAAATGCTTAAGGCTCCGGATGCGAAGCTGACTAGAAAAATACATGTCGTCTTTGTCAAAATTTGGCCGCTAGTTGTCGCCACTACCGAGTTCCAACGGTTCCCGCTAGATGGCGTGAGCATACAAAACTTGTCCACTTTCGTTCAAAGTGTGGCCGCTAGATGGTGCTACTACACTAGCGAGTTCCAACTGTGGCCACTAGGTGGCTCTGTCGATTGGCGACAGACATGACGATTACAATAGTCTGCTCCGCATCCTAAAAATTGAAAGGGTGTGACAAAAGAGAAAGAGAGGATTTTACATTCTACATTTCTGTTGCTTCTAGACTCTAGAATGCTCCATGTTCAACTTTCAATGCAAAGTTTTTCATATGAATTTTGAAGCATCATTATAAACTTGAGCGAGTTGTTAAAAACATAATGTTTATCGATCAACGATTAAACTCAACGCAAAATAATGTTATTTGTTTTTCTTGCCTCTTTGTTTCGTGGTTATAGTCTTTCCAACAGAAAATCCAAAAAGGTGTTTTCTCTCATTTTGAATGTTAGTCCACATTTTATTTGAAATTACAAATACAAAATACAAAACCAAGTGTGCTTGAAGTTTGCACATGGGACATGAATCAAATGTTTAAATGAAACCAAAAGAAAAATGTTTGATGCGAACATTTAGAACAAATAAATTGGAATAAGGAAAATGTTTAGACGCCCTGAACAAAATGAGCATTACATAAAGTACGTGGATTATGGATTATGACAATATTTTTTACATTGGGCTGATTGACTTTGCAAATGATACGTTGGAAATGAAACAATTGAATGGATATTGACAATTGGGTGTGACTAAGACAAACCGGTTTGGATTTTTATATTTCTCCGTCACATTCTTAATGCTGGACTTTTACTCAAGTAAATGTTGAAGCTCTATCAAAAAATTTCAAAAGTATTTCGTTTGTCATTTTCTAACACAAATATAACACAAAAAGCTGTTGAAAATGTAAAAGATTCCGTCTCACAAACTCAGTAACTCTTAGGAAACACTCAATGTAAAGAACTTGTGGTGCAAATCCCATAAATCATCCAAAAAAAATAAAAACTTTTGAATAAAAATAAAGCTCCTATTTTCTATTCCAACTTTCTTTTTACAACTCCTTTGTTAAAATGGCAGAGAATTATTTCGACTTAAAACTTGTGGCAATCGTTACTGTTTTTATGCTAACAAATCCATTGATTTTGACCAGCGCTGAAGCCAAAGGAAAGGAATCTAGAATTTCTCTTTCGCTTCCAATGGAATCAACAACTCTGAAAAACGTTGATTTGATCTCAATTTTGAATGACGTAGCTAAAACTGGTTGCTGGATCCATCTCCCTGGAAATATTGTAGGTGAAACATATGACAAAGTTAAAGAAATTCAGCTGGCAGCTCAAATCGGTTTCGGCTCAATTCAAATCCAATCCCAAAACAAAAACGAAAATGAAAAGCACAACTCTGCAAATTTTCTTATCCCGATTTTGTTGAGAAATGTCCTAAAAGTTCAGAAGCACAAGTATGAAAATTATCTGAGTGATGGGCTGAGTCCAGCAATGCGTGTGAAACATTCTCTTTGTTTCATCAACATGTTTTACTGGCCTCTGATTAGTGGAAATTACAACAGCAAATTTGACAGGTTAGATGACAGAGTGTATGGTGTGACGTCAAAGATGCAAATGTACGTAAAAAGTCAGACATTGTGTTGGAGTTTTATTGAGGACGGTAGATGCACGCAAATGGTCCGTACCGCAATCGAAGCAAAATTCACCCTAGTTTTCTTGGAAATTTCAGAGCAGGGAAATGTCGTTTTAGAGGTGAAAAATAGTGAGGAGAAAAGTCTGAGCAAAAAAGGAAATTACCCACAACCCTTTTTCTACTTATTCAATTCTAATGGTAAACTCGGGGGCAATTTATTTCCTTTTGTAGCAATCTTAGTTTCAACATCTTCACCAACTCTTCAAAAACACAGCAGCAAACTGAAAATGGAAATTTCCGGCGTCTGGTTTGTAGATGACTGGAAATTATCCAATGGTCAACTAAAGCCAGAACCACCGTGTAAAAATTCAAGTACAACAACAAAATTCCCTGAATCAACTTCATGTTATTCCCCCGTCATGTCAAAATACAACAAAAATAAAAACAAGAGAAATCAAAACCCTGGAGTTAAAACAAGTCAATCCCGATTCAAAACTCCCGCTGATAATATTCGGCCCGTCAAATTACAAACAGCACTGCAAAATTTTCTTGGATCGAATGTCCTGAATGACACTTGGGAGCTCGATGAAAAATATGATTACGACTACTACATGATTGGATTTAATAGTGATTCCTGGACATCCTTGGAACGGCGCGTCAAAATCAAAAGATCTTTTCCAGAAACTCGAGATTTTCAAAATACGCCTGTACAATGGATTTGGACCGGGAGCAACAGCTACAAATTCATCACCAGTGACAACGTCCACCAGACCAAAAGCACCCTTCAAATCTACACGATGCCGTTTCAACCACAAATTTGGATCCTCCTTTTCGTTTCCATGGTGATCACTGTCGCTGTTCTACTGATCCTTGCTCTGGTCAAAAATCCAAAAGAAGCTTCAAAAATCTCGGCATCCAATATCTGGAAGATACTGTCCAAACTCTGTTTGTGGATCCTCAGGATTTTGTTGGAACAACCTGATCAAGAAATTCCTTCAGGAATCCAAATCCACCAAAACTTCATCAAAAAAGGGTTAACAAGAGCCATACGTCTGATTTTGGGCGTTTGGTTGATGATGAGCCTGGTTTTGGTGAATGGATTTCGCGGGATCATCAAAAGTGACTACACGCTGGATTTTCCTTTCGCAAGTCAGCCGAAGTGGAACAGTTCGATGGATTTCCTCAGAGATGGTAGCTTCTTCGTCTACTACACTCAAATGAACTGGAGCTGTTGGAATAGAATTAATTTTCGAAATAATCTTCAGTTCAATTTGACTAAAAAAGTGAGACATTACGACGATTCCAAGCCTGCATATCTCGAATCGAGAATAACGAGCAACATTATAAAGGCGATACCCGGGTGTAGCTTGGAGTGTGACTGGAGATCAATGCAACTCCCCTTTAAAGAATCTGGGTGTCAGAAACTTAACGAGTGTCAGCAGCTTCAGAGACATTAACTTGCCCTTGTTCGTCAAACTTCAACATGCACCGAAGACCTCCCTGATCTCATCAATGAAAAATTGAGACATCCAAAAACCGTTTTCATGACAACGGCCCAAGATTTTCCGTTTTATTGGAATAAATTCAAGCGCCAGATGAAAGAAAATCCACAACTCAAAATGAAATTCGTCCACAACGCAGAAGAAAAAGATGAACAAGTTGAACAAATCAATGGATTTTTAATCGATTTGTACAGTTCCAAAATTAATCTTAATGATGCTGATTTCATTTTGAGTCCGTTGAAAATTTTGCTGAGTTCGGGAATTTTTTGGTGGTGGGAAAAATGGGACCAAATCAAATTTCACCGGGATCGACAAATTTGGAGGAATTCCAGCGAATTCATCGACGAATCTGTCGCAGAATTCAAACCACTTTCATTTCAAGATTCCGATATTCATCTCGTCTTTCAAATTTGGCTCCTTTTTCTCATTCTCCCAGCAACTGCTTTTCTCCTTGAAATCTTTTGGGTCAGTAAAATTCTGAACAGAATTTGGTTTGTTTTTAAACGAAAACTGAAAATGATTCAATGTTCTCAAAAAGAGAGAAAATTTGTAGTTGTTCAAAATTTGGTAATCACATTTCCTTTTTGGCTGACCGAAGAGAAAAATCAAAATCTCAATCCTCCTGCGACATATAAATTCAAAGGAGAAACTGCTCGAGTACTCGCAGCATTTGCGGTGGTAAGAAAAGCTAGAGAGTTGAAGGAGGAAAATGATCACAAAGATGAAAACATTTATCCGACACCACAAGAAACTCAATAGAATCCAAACTGAACCCACCCACAACTATTTATGGTTTATGGGGTGTGGTCCAGCCCAAACTTCTGTCTATCGTCCATTATCTTAATGTTTTGTCTTTGTCAATGTAAGTCATGAAAAATATGTAAGATTTCCACCCTGAATTTGCTAAACGAAATGCATAATTCTGTCTTTGTTATCAAATTAACAGTGGATTTTTGTGTATAAATCTTGACTCTTGAGAGAAAAAAAAACTCTTTTGGATCCAAAGACTCAATATTTTACCTTCGTTTTTCAGCATCCGAATCGGAATCCAAATCAGAGAATTCAGATTCCATTTTTCAAACGCCCCTGAGCTCACTTTTTTTCTGCATTTTGTTTTGGTTTTTCGTCAGTTTTGCCGCCTTTTTCTTTTCTTTGTTTTCAACGTTTTTAACTTTTAGCTTTGAACCTCCAGATGTCGTTGGCGCTGACGAAGACAGCAGAAATTTCCTCACCGTCACCATTTTAATTTTAATTGTCACATCAAATTCTCACTGCATGAGTTTTAACAATTATCTCTTTGAACAAGGGTGAAAATTTAATTCAAGTACGCACATTCAAAAAGTCCACTGGATAAAATAGAATATCAAAAGATACAAAATAAGCACAAGAATTTTAGAACTGTAATTATTTTTCAAGTTGTTGATTTTACAAAATCGAGTCATCAAACTTACATCATACTCGCACTCGAGACCAGAGACAAGAAGGAGATTGCAAAGGCTTAGTAATTGTATCAAAACCGTATACTATTTTTCAAATGGGTCTAAAATTTGGAATTGTGAACATTTCCTCAAGTTATTTTCATTTTTCCAATTTGGCGGGCTCAAAGTTTCCACTTATTTTTTGAAGCGGTAGTAAAAAAAGTAACAAGTGTTTTTTTTTAATATTTTGGACCAAGAATCAAATTAAACGAGATCTATTGCAAAAAATATTTGGCCGCATATTTGGCCGCGACTTACCATAAAAATCAACTTGTAAAACTTTCATGTTCCAAATTTTCTAAATCGACACGTCAGCACTAAAAATCTACAAATACAAATACAAAATACAAAGCAAAGTTATAAATCATACATCTTAACTTTTGAAACGGTTTGAGCTCCTACTGTTGCTCTTCTCTTCACATCTTAAACATGAAAATGGCGGAGAATTATTCTTATTTCCCCATTAAATTCATAACAATTTTTGTATTTTTCCTGCTAAAAACTACATTGATTTTGACCAATGCGGAAGAACATGGAAACGAAATTTCCCTTGTGTTTCCCATTGAATCGACGACTTTACGAAACATCGACTTGATCTCAATTTTGGATGACGTGGCGAAAATCGGGTGTTGGATTCATCTCGCTGGAAATATTTTAAAAGACAACGACAAAGAAATTCAGTTGGCAGCTCAAATCGGCTCAATGCAAAACCAAAACCAACACAAGAACAAGAATTCGCATGATCCGCATAATTTTGTAATCCCATTTTTGTTGAGAGATGAGAAAAAAGGTTCAAAGGAAAAGTATGAAAATTATCTGAGTGACGGACTGAGCGTCGCAGGTCGTGTAAAACATTCACTTTGTTACATAAACATTTTATACTGGCCTCTAACTTTTCAACATCAAAATGAGGATGAAACGGAGGCGTTTGGTTCCAAAATTTCAAAGGTGGTGCGAAAACTGGAAAATTACACCAAAAGTGGTGCATTTTGTGCATATTGCATTGAGAACGGCGATTGCAAAGGGACTCAAATTAGAACGATAGCAGTTAAATTTACACTAGTTTTCTTGGAGATTTCGGAGCAAGAAAATGTCGTTTTAGAGATGGAAAATGGAAATCGTGGCAAGGAAAATGAAAACAAAGTAGGAAAACAAAATTTCCCACAACCATTTTTCTCCACACTCATTTCTCATACCAAACGCGGCCTACTTCCTTTTGTGGTTGTCACAATTCCAACTTCAACATCCAAATCAGCAGCAGCTCAAGGAAACCGGGGGAAAATAGAAATGGAAATTTCCGGCCTCTGGTTCTTCAATCACTGGAATATTTTGAATGGTCAAATAACCACCATGTAAAAATTCAATTATTAAGAAAACAAAAACCTCTGAAAAAACTTCATGCTATTCTTCAGTCATGTCAAACAGCAACAACAACAAAAAGAACAGAAATAAAAACTCTGGAACTGCGATATCAGCATCCAAATTCAGATTCCGATTCAAAACTCCCGCTGATATATTCAACCCCGTCAATTTAACGGTAACACTCAAAAGTTTTCTAAACTCAATCCTTGTAAATGAAACATGGGAAATCGGAGGGAGGAAAATAGGAAATTGGGAGTCTCAAAAGCTGAGCGTCAGAATATACGAAACTTTACCAGAATCTCAAGGTCATGCTGTTTCGCGTAGTCTTTGGATTTGGACCGGAAGCAAAACCTATAAATTCATCACGAGTGACAACGTGTTTCAAATCAAAAGCGGGCTTCAAATCTACACGACTCCGTTTCAACAGGAAGTTTGGATCCTCCTCCTCGTTTCCATGGTGATCACTGTCGCTGTTCTCCTGATTCTGGCTCTAGTCCAAAATCCAAAAGAACCTTCAAAAATCTCGACATCGAGTATCTGGAAGACACTGTCCGAACTCTGTTTGTGGAACCTTAGGATTTTGCTGGAACAACCTGATCAAGAAATTCCTCCAGGAATCCAAATCCACCAAAACTTCATCAAAAAAGGGCTAAAGAGAGCGATTCGCCTGATTTTGGGCATTTGGCTGATGATGAGCCTGATTTTGGTGAATGGCTTTCGCGGGATCATCAAAAGTGACTACACGCTGGATTTTCCTTTTGAAAGTGATCCAAAATGGAACAGTTCGATGGATTTCCTCAGAGATGGCAGCTTTTTCGTCTACTACACGGAAAAGAACTGGAAATGTGGAGACCACACTGTATATTTTCCTGCTTGGAACTTCAAGCTGGCTCATACTTTGAGCCAGTACGAAAGTCAAAAGCCATCATATCTTTCGCGGAGGATAACTGAAAGAAAACTTATATTGGAGTCCAGATGCAGTTCACTGTGTGGCGGCTGGAAATTCATGGAGCTTCCATTTCAAAAATCTGGATGTCAGGAAATTGAGTCTTGTCAACAGTTTTACAAACTTGGAATTCTCTTGTATCACCAAAATATAACCTGCACCGAAAAACTCCCTGATCTCATCAAAAACTCATTGAGACACCCAAAAACTGTTTTCATGACGACGGCTCGAGATTTTCCTTTTTACTGGAATAAATTCAAGCGGCAAATGAAGGAAAATCCAAAACTCAAAATGAAATTCGTTCACAACGGTGAAGAAAAGGATGAGCAAGTTCAAGAAATTTATGGATTTTCAATCGAATTGTATCACTCAAAAGTCAATCCGAATGATGCTGATTTCATTTTGGGTCCACTGAAAATTCTGCTGAGTTCTGGGATTTTTTGGTGGTGGGAAAAATGGGAACAAATCAAATTTCACCGGGATCGACAAATTTGGAGAAATTCCAGCGAATTCATCGACGAGTCTCTCGCGGTTTTTAAACCACTTTCATTTCAGGATTCCGATATTCATCTCGTCTTTTTAGTTTGGCTCCTCTTTCTCATTCTCCCAGCGACGGCCTTTCTCTTTGAAATCATGTCAATTCATAAAATTTTCGGCAGAATCTGGTTTATCTTTAACCAAAAACTGGAAAGGATTGGATTTTTTCGAATAGAGAGAAACCCAAAGGTCGTTCAAAATTTGGTAATTGCATTTCCTTTTTGGCTGACAGGCGACGCTAGTGCGCACAGAGGGAGTGGTGAGAATATTCAAGAGTCAAAAGATTGATAAAAAATTATCTTTATGGAAAGAAACATGTAGAGCCAACAGTAATTAGCCACCTAGCGGATACATTCGAAATTCGTTCCTGCGTTACCTAGTGAACACATGTGGAACTTGCGACTCTGCCATCTGTTGGGCATAAATAATAAATATTAAACATTCAATACTTCTTAGAATTGAATATTAAATACATTTTACATTTACAGTTACAATTAAATTTTGAGAAATGCATTTAAATGTTGAAATCATACTACAGGATTTTGTGATGTTTCAATTTACTTGCTTACTATTTGAAACCATAAAAAAAGTCAATAAAAATGCTTTGGATATCTATTTAGAGCCATAAACAATTTTTTTTTGAAAAGTTCCACTGTCCACAGATAAACACAAATAATGATTGTTTTTTAATGAGTTTATCTTTTTCTTAAAAATGATTATTGATTTTTATTCAACTTTGCAAGAATCTCCTAATTTTTTGTCTTTTGTTTGACAGTTGACTCTAAAAATGTTTTCATTTCCAGTGACTTTTTTGTGTTTGGGTGGTTTTGCCCTAAAGTTTGGAGTCTTTGTGCATAAACTTGAAATTGCCGTTTTTTGAGGCTAGTCAAAAAGCCTATAGCCGGACTGGGTAAAGCCAATTACAAAATAGTATGTAGTTCAAAATGCAAAGTTCAAAGCCTTGTTCCACCGCAAATAAAAATGTAAAAATGTGGTAGAGTTCACTTTCTTTGAATTTATTTGCAAATAAATTAGCTCAACTTTGACACTTGGGAGTTCAAGTCAGAGGCAGAGTTGCAAAATCTAGTGGTAAAGCAGACAAAATATAAAAGGAAAATTAGAGCTAAAAACCTGTAAGAAATATGAATGAAATGTCTTCCAGGAAAAATATTGAGCTTGGGATTTTGTCTAATTCTGTGAAATGTTTTGCAAATCAAGAGAGAAATATTTCAGCCAATTTATTTTACTTTTGTTTTTTTTTGTAATAAGGAAAAACTGCAGAAACAGTTGGATTTTTTTTTAGCTAAAACTCAGAAAAGAATTATGCACCATTTTCCAGTCTCAATTTGAGAAGATGAAATGAATTATTTCTTCTGAAAAAATCTGGACAAAGAAATTATTCAAAGGCAGAACAACATATACAACTACTTTTTAAAGCATTGAAAATAGAGTAAAAATGGCGGAATCTGAGCTGAAAACAACACCTGAATATCCAGACAAAGCGGCGGCCCAACTTTTAAATTACAAAAAAGACCATGTAATTCAAACTTTAATTTAAGTTCAATTTTTCTTGCTGTTTCATGTTGTGAATTTCATAATTTTTGGCCTATTTTATTGTAACATTCAAAATTCTGAAAATTTGGTATAGAAAAAACTTGTGATTGCTCGTTCATCCGATGGAATTCCCTACAAGAGTTTGACCTCAACTTTGACCTGTGGACCTCGTGGACCTCCTCTACTCCAGGACACGGAATGCCTCGGCCTCCTACAAAATTTTGCAAGGAAAAGTAAGCCAGTGAGATACGTCCACTCACGCGGCGTAGGTGCCCACGGCTATTTTCAATGCACCAACCCGGAAATAGCAAAACTAAGCAGGGCAAATTTGTTCCAAAGTACTGAAAAGAAAACGCCACTTTTCATGCGCTTTGGATTTGAGGACAACTCCGAGGGAGCGGAACATGGGCGACGGTTCTTCTGGACTCAGTCCATTAAACTTTATACGGAGGAGGGGAATTTTGACCTCACGAACATAAATACTCCAAACTTCAATACTATAGACGCTTTTAATTTCCCTAATCAACATTTGGCCCAGTTTATTCCTCCTGCCACCAAAATTTTATCCGCTGACCCCTCCGCCTTTTGGGACTACATCGTCAATCGGCCAGAAATGGTTCATCCAACAATGGTCATCTATTCCGACCCGGGACTTCCGCTCAAAGTGCAAAACACAAACTACTTTACAGTTAGCGTCTTGCGCTTCGTGGCTGAAAATGGAGATTATCATTATGTCAAACTGACATTTAGTGCGAATCAGGGGCAAAAATACTTGACTCCAGAACAAGCAAGTGTGTATAAAAAGAGCGATCCCAATTTTGCCTCGAGGTATCTATTTTAGTTTCTTTAATTTTCGAACATAAATAAAATGGATTAAAAATACAAGATTTAACTTATGAGATGCTTCTACCAATTTTAAAATGTATCTAGAGCACTTTACAATGCAATTGAGGCGAGAGAAAATCCATCCTGGACCTGGTCTATCCAAATAATGGATAAAGATGAACCTACAAAATACCAAGAGGTTTTTTCAAAAAAATGTTTTTAACACTTCCGCCATGTTTTACCTTCTGCTGCTGTTTTTAACATCGCCGCCATTTTGTGTTTTCACCGCTATTTTGTGCTTTTAACGTTGTTTTTATTTTCTCCGCCATTTTGTGTTTTCCCAGCCATTTTGTGTTTTTAGCGTTGTTTTTATTTTCCCCGCCATTTTGTGTTTTTAGCGTTGTTTTTATTTTCCCCGCCATTTTGTGTTTTTAGCGTTGTTTTTATTTGCCCCGCCATTTTGTGATTTTACTGTTGTTTTAATTTTCCCCACCATGCTGTTATAATCGCCATTTTCAATTTTTTTACTCTGCGCTTTGAACTTTCAATGTATTTTTGTATTCATTCAGAACTAATGCAAATTTTACTGACCAATTTTTAAGCTTTTAATCTTTCAACATTTCAGAAAACTGGCTGGAGTGCTTTTGATGTCACAAAAATTTGGCCCCACACAATGTTCCCCCGGATCGAAGTTGGTCAAATTGTACTTAACCGAAACACCGACAGTCATTTTAATGAGACGGAACAAAGCGCCTTTAATCCAGGTACCCTTCCACCAGGGGTGGATGCCCCTTTAGAGGACAAATTCTTACACGGGCGGATTTTTGCCTATCATGAAGCCCAACTTTATCGATTGGGCGGGAATAAATCCATGATTCCTATAAATCAGCCCAAGGGCCTTAAAGGTTTTGACCCCGATTCTGGTGGGTTCAAAACATATTTCAAAGGATGTTTAATGAACTATGACCCCACAAATCAAGGCGGTCAGCCCATCTACGCCCCAAATAGTTTTGGTGGGCCCACTGTAGACCCTGCAGGGGTGAAGGCAACAGGTCAGTTTTTTGAGAGCCCATTGGACTATTATGACACGAGTCATGGGGATAATTTTGGCCAGCCTCGAATGATGTATAATGATGTGATGAAAGAAGATGAAAGGAAAAGGCTGGCAAAGAATATTGCACTTTCCTTGGCCCAGGCAGAACCAATTATTCAAAAGAAGACACTTGATCTCTTTGCAAACGTCAGTTCAAAATTGGCCCGGGACATTCAAAGGAATATTGATGCATATTAAATGAAATGTGGTTAACGGCATGTGGTTTTATAGTAAATACAATTTGTACAGCGTAAATTTAACCTTTTGTTGGGTAAATAAAAACGAGGGGGGTTTAACATTTGGGGTTATTGAAACCGCACTACACCGACTGTGCGCCACCTGGATATTGAGGAGGATACCAATTCGTTCGGTATTTCGGTATGTCGGTCCAACTGTACCCGCATATGAATTGGGCTGTCATTGCTAATTCAAATAAAGTATTTTGGGGGTTTTAAAATTTAGAATTTTTGTTCATCCTTCATTTTTTTCTTTCTCTCCATTCTCACTATTTACTCAGCTTGAGGAATACAACATTTTCAGGTCAACCATCAGAGTTCTAAATTCCTGTTGATTTATTTTCCCTTCTCTTTTCCCAAAGCTGACGCATTGAACCTGACCCCCTTCCCAGAATTTGTGTTCTCTTTTCCTTGTGTACAAATTCTTTCTCTTTGCTTCCCTTGAAAATTTAAAACAAATGTTCAAGCCTCAAGTGGGTCATTCGTCCTTTGACTTCCAGCAGAATCACAGTAAGTCTTTATTCTGTTTTGAGTACTGTGCTTTTGGAGTAAAAAAGTGAACAGCGACGCTGTTCAGGCTTGCCTTTATCACTCAAAATTCAGCTCTATCCAATTCAATTTCATAAGGAAAAGAAATAAATACTTTCATAAAAGCTCATAAAAAATGAAAAAAAGACCGAATTTGGTCATTAAGGGCACGTGTTGTAGTTTTTACGCTTCAATTCCTTATTACAGTTGAATGTGAGCAACTCGTTCCGCTTTATTGCTCTCATGTGAATAATAATGCACCGTGTATTTGTGGCAATATGTGGTTTGTTCCGTGTACAATGTACTGTTTACAGCAGAAAAATTGAAAGCAATCCAATCACATTTTTCAAGTCGTATTTTGTTGTGGGTTTCAATTAAGCATGTGAAATGTGAATAACAGAGACGAAAAGAGAAACAATAAACATCTATGTAAATTAAATAAAAAATTTAAATGAAGGATTGTCAGTGCCACAAACTGGATGTCAAAAATCGGCAAAAAATTGAGCAGGTACTCTGGTTCATTCCTGTTCAGAATTGCCAACTCCCATCAACATTCGACATCGGAAACTCATTTTCTGGATGTTGGCGCAAAGTACCTCGAAATTCCAGTTTTGTGCAATAATCATTATTTCACTAACTTCAACTTGGTTTGCGCCAACATCCAGAAAATGAGTATCCGATGTCGAATGTTGATGGGAGTTGGCAATTCTGAACAGGAATGAACCAGAGTACCTGCTCAATTTTTTGTCGATTTTTAACAACCGGATTGTGGATTTGCGGTAGCGACTCCTGAGGAATCGACAAATTTCACTCCGGAGGATCCAAAAACAATGAAAACGGGATTTCTCAAAAATTTCCTCTTCAGACATGGTAGCTTGGTTCTTGACAAGTCAAACAAGCCCAATTTTGCCAAGATACGATGACTTTTGTTGAGCTGCTGACCTTTTTCCCGGAGCATGTCTAAAACCATTTTTGGAATTTCGACATGCTCCAGGAAAAATGTCCTCCACATCGCAAAAGTAGTCGGATCTTGACAATATATGGCTCTATCGAGAACTAAAGAACCAAGCTAACATGTCCGGAGCGGGTGGTATCGGGAAAATCCGTTTACTTTGTTTTTTGTTCCTCCGGAGCAAAATCTGGGAATTCTTCAGGAGTTTCAGCGGCGTTTCCGGAATAAATTTTTCTGGAACAAATCTCTTGCAGTTTCAAGTTTCACTTTAAAAGTAAGAGTTCCAGTAGATAAAAAGTG
>JAQGBI010000232.1:0-21411 GCA_034698325.1 Sminthurinus elegans | reverse complement strand
GAACTTCGACTTTTCCGAATCGAGCTTCGATTCGGAAGGAGATTTTCGAATCGAACGATGACGTCATCGAATCGAATAACCATTCGATTCGAAGGCCATTCGATTCGAATTCGATTCGAAAAGCTTCGAATTAGTTCGATTCGTGCGGAGCACTGCCAGAAACTCACATCCTTGAACGATGATCCTTCTTCGTGGCATTCATACAGTTATTCTTTTGTGTGAGCTCTCCTGTGCGTCCTTAATTTAGATTTCGTTTTGCATGTTTACAAGCTTATGGGGCATTTTTCCTTCTTTTTCTCGCTGTGAATTTAATACGCATGAAGTTTGATGTAGGACTTTCTTATCGCTCTGTAGCCACAATCCCGGAAAGAACAAGAGTACTTTTTCTCTCCTTTGTGAGTTACAATATGAGTTTGTAGAGTTATCCTCTTCTTTGCAGCATAATCACACTTTGGCTCTGTACACTTGAAAGGTCGAAGGTCAGAGTGGACAGATTTTAAATGGGCAATAACGTCACTCCTTGTTTTTCCTCGGTGAGGACAAAGTTGGCATTTGTACTGTCGCTCCTCACTGTGAGTCTTCAAGTGAGTGGAAAGAGAGAATTTAAATTTACAACGATATTCACAGGTTTCAATTGAACAGGCAAAAGGCTTTTCATCAGAATGCATGAGTTTGTGGCTTTTAATTGCTTGTTTTGTCTTGGCCTCAACATTGCAATTGGGCTCGTCACATTTGAACAACTTTTCAAGGGTGTGGCTTCTGGCGTGAGTGGAAAGATTAGCTTTATTTACCCCAGAATATTCACAAAGTGGACATTTGAATGAAGGACGTTCTTCGCCATCTTTTGGATGATGAGTAAATTGATGGGATTTGAGAGTAGAATTTTGAGCTGCTGCGTATTCACAGTTTGGTTCGGGGCATTTGAAAGGTTTTTCTTTTGTGTGGGTTCTCGTGTGAGTTGAAAGATCACTTGCAGATTTCGTTGCAAAAGAACAGGATTCAAATTGACAAACAAACGGATTTTCTCCCGTGTGAATTCGAGTGTGACGAATGAGGTGGCCTTTTTGGTTCGTGGCGTAATTGCAATTGGGGCGCGAACAGATAAAACCTCTTTCATCCGAGTGGATTTTTGAATGGACAGTTAGATGTGACTTTTGTTTTGCAGCGTAGTTGCATCCAACATGTGGACATGGAAAACGACGAGAGGATGATGAATCAAGTGAGTGGATGCTCCTCAAATGTTGTTTGATACTGTGTTCCCACTTTGTCATGAATGGGCACTCGGGGCATTTGAAGAGCTTGTCATCAGAATGGGTTTTTAGATGCTGCTTGTAGTGCCCGAGGTGCTTTGTTGAATAAGGACAGAAGCTGCATTTGTGCTCCACTGAAGTTTGTCCATTTCCTTTTGCTTGCTTTCCCATGTTTCAATCGAATATAAGATATCGACGTGTTTAAAAGTGAAAACCAAGAGATTTAACAGAAGAGATTTAAGAGACCAAGAGATTGTTCAAGATTCAAGTTGAACTAAAAGATTGCAACCTTTTGTTATAGTTGTATTGTTGATTTTTGGTATATTGATTTAAATGATTTTAGTAAATATTTGCAAATGGTACATTACCGAGGGTATAGTGTGTGGTGCCTTCAAAAAAAAGTTTAAATATAAGCAAAATTGAAGCACTGAAACAGTGGCGGATCCAGAATTTTTTTCAGGGGTGTCTTGAGAAAACAAATGTCAAAATACATGCACCAAAATTTCCGGTAGCAAAATAATGTTTAAAAACGCCAAAATATCTAGTAAATCTTGAGCAATCAGAAGTGGCGTTAAACGGCAACAGTTCACTTTTGTGGATTCTGTACATTTGTTTATCATTTGGACATTTGTGACTCCGTTTCTGTTCTGTTTTCAACGTCACTTTTAATGCGCATCACAAGCCTTTGGTTAATTCTGTGCTCTTTAAAAGTTCATGCGGATTTAGACCCCGAGTTTTAGCACCATCTGTCTGTTTTTCAGACACAATATCCAGGTTTTAAATAAAAATACGAAGAAGCGATATGTATTTGTGTGTGAAAATTGATGTTTTAATCAAGGAACTTTGCTCCTTTTTTGACGCCGTGTAAAAAATCCTTGTATTTGGACCTACGCGATTGTAATTAGATAAATTACAAATTCATTTCTTCGACAAACTCTGGCAAGTGGACATTTTGTTCTTATCGTAACCAAACTAGGAAACAGATGAAAATAAAAGCAGAAGGTAGTAAATTTCTACTTGTAAATTTCAGTGAGCATCTCCACAAAAAGTTTTAGGATAAATGACTGAAGCTGCAACAACACCTGAGAAAATGGAAACATGATAAAAGATTGAAATCAATTTATGCTCAATTCACATTTAGTTCATTTTATTCATTAAACATTTTAATCAAAAAGTCATGACCAACGATTTGTAAGATAGTTTTGTTTATTTTATTTCCTGCATAAATCTACAGATATTTACACATAAATCAGGCAGACGAATTTCACCTTCATCATTTTTACAAAAACCATGTCCAATTTGAAAAAACCCATTGAAGCATGGACACTATGCCTGTGATTTCTGTTCTGGTGTTTTCTGAAACATTTAGCCTCAACCTCTGAGCGATGTTCACCTATTTGTTCTCTTCAATTTATGATTGTTTGTTCGTGTGAGTAGTAAAATGGCTTTTCAACTCTGTTTTTTTCTTGAATTTTTTATCACACATGGAGCATTCTTCCTTCTTCTCGTCGCTGTGAATAAAATATTCATGACTCTTTACCATCGATTTGGTTATTGCTCGATAAACACAGTTTGGAACCGAGCATGAGTACTTTTTGTCTTCGCTGTGAATCAAAATATGTTTACGAAAATCGCCTTTGTTCTTGGCTGCGTACTGACAATTTGGCTCTTTACATTTGAAAGGTCTGAAACTGGGGTCGGAGTGCACACTTTTCAAATGTGCTGTGACGTTTCTTCTTGTTTTTCCTCGGAATGGACAAAGTTCACATTTGTACCGTCGCTCCTCACTGTGACTCTTCAAATGTTCGTCAAGATTGCCTTTCTGTTTGCATCGGAATTTACATAATTCAACTGAACAAACGAAAGATTTTTCATCAGAATGCACACGTTTGTGGATTTCCATTGAGTTTTTTCGCTTGCTTTCATATTTGCAGTTGGACTCGTCACATTTGAACAACTTCTCAAGTGTGTGTCGTTTGCTGTGGGCTGAGAGAAGTTTCTTGCTCTTTCCAGAGTATTCACAAAGTGGGCATTGAAATAATTTTCGCTGTTCATCCTCTCTCAGCTCATGAGTGAGTTTATGTAGTTTTAGATTGGATTTCTGGGCCGCTGAAAATTGGCAATTCGGCTCAGAGCATTTGAACGGTTTTTCTTTTGTATGGGTTCTCGAATGAATTACGAGAGCACCTTGTTGCGCTGTGGCAAAAGAACAAGATTCAAACTGACACGCAAACGGTTTTTCTCCCGTGTGAACTCGAGCGTGAATCGTGACATTATGTTTGTAGTTTGTAGAAAAATTGCAATTTTGATGGGAGCACTTGAATAATTCTTCATCTGAGTGGATCTTCGAATGTTGATCGAGCTTTGCCTTTTGTTTTGCAGCGTAGCTGCATCCAGGATGTGAACATGGAAAAGGGCGAGACGATTCATGTACATTTTTTACATGAGTTTGAATACCACCTCTAGATTTTGATTTGAATGGGCATTCAGAGCATTTGAAGGGCTTTTCATTTGAATGGACTTTTGCATGATTTCTGTAGTACTTGAGTTTTGCTGTTGAATAAGGACAGAGGGCGCATTTGTGCACTAGAGCATTTTGTCCATTTCCTTTTTCGTGATTCATCCTTGTTCCAACAGCAGGACGATTTCAATGCTGAATGAAATGAATTTTCTAGAATTAAAATTGACACAGGATCAAAATATTGAACTAAATGAGCGACTCCAATTTTCAAGTTAAATACAGAATCTAAACAAAAATTTCCTTTTTTGTTGCCCAAAATTTTGAAGTTAGTTTGTATTTTCTCAGTCACCAATTTTCTATTTATCAAAGCTAATTTTGAAGCTTGAGTCTTTTGTGTGAGTGTTGTAAAATCTGGATATAATCACCAAACAGCTGTAAAGAACAAAGTAAAATGTTTTTTGAAGTTTTAATTACTATTTCCCGCTGAAAATGAGCCAAACGTGTTTTAAGACGCAAGAAATATGTTTCTGACCGACGCTTTATTACATTTCAAGAGTGACGAGTTGAAACAGGTAAGCTTTTTTGTATGCACTTTCCTTTCTTTTTTGAACTCCGGAAAGGACAAAATTACTCGAGAGTCGAGGCAATAAAACCTTCATTCATTCTAAATGTTGAAAATAGAAAAGGATTAAAACGGAGGAGAATGGAAATTCTGGGGAATGAATTGACTTTGTGTATTTGTAATTTGTAAATTTCTGTTTTGGACCGATTTAGAAACTCTGTGTTACGACGTTTCACAAGAATCGATTCATTATTCTAAACTTTCTTCTTTACAAGTCCACAAGTGTTCAATATTCTTTCCGTGAATTTCCCTTCTCTTTTTCCTAGAATCAGAATACAAGAATTTCCACAGCCTCAAGCACAGCACATCTGTTTTGCCTCTCGTCTAAACACATTTTAAAATTGTGAATGTAGATATTTTCAAAAATTTGCTGGAGTGGACACAAACTTTAGTAAACGGTGCACAAATCTTGTTCAAGACAGAGGTTCAAGTTTTGTAAAAAAAAAAAAACATACACGAAGCCATTAAAATTTGAAGCTCAATATATTTTAATTTGGCAGATATTAACATCATTTTCAGATATTCCGCAGAATAATAATTTTGTGAAAATTTAATAAATTGGTTACATTTCTGCTCAAATTTTGTGATTCTGGAGATTTCTTTTCCATGTGTAAAACCTGTTTAAAATCCCTAATCTTAAACAGTTCCCTGTTTCATTAGAATCGTTTTAAAGGACAAGGACGAAAAACTAGTGAGGAAAAACAAAATATTTGTCCTTGCTGGACAGTAATTTCCATAAAAAAAAAACAAAAGTACAAGAAGCACAGACAAATCACTACTTGTATTATTTTAGGACTTGTTAAAGGTGAAATGGACAAAAATGTACTGCTCTTTCATTCTCCGTCCTCTCGGCCCTTTCCATGCCCACATTCTGGATGCAACTACGCTACAAATAAACAACCCCTTCTCACACAACACTTAAAAATCCACTTGGCTGAAAAACCTTTTGGCTGTTCTCAACCCAATTGTAATTACTCAACAAAGTCTAAGCAAAGTCTCACTCTTCACAATCGAACTCATACGGGAGAAAAACCGTGGGTTTGTCAATTTGAATCCTGTTCTTACGCAACCACAAATTTGAGTCAACTTGTAACTCACACTAGAACCCACACAAAGGAAAAACCTTACAAATGCCCTGAACCAAATTGTGAATATTCAACAGCCCATAATTCTCATCTCAAAACACATGGGCTGACCCACGAGCCAAAAGAAGGCCCTTCATTTTCATGTCCACTTTGTAAATATTCTACCAAACGAGAAAAACATCTCTTCTCACACATCAAAAGTCACATTCTTGAAAAATTGTTCAAGTGTGATGAGCCCAACTGCAATTTCGAAGCCAAGACAAAAGGAGATCTCAAAAGTCACAAACTCGCGCATTCCGATGAAAAGCCGTTTGCCTGCTCAGTTGAATTATGTGAATTCCGTTGTAAACAGAAAAGTAATCTTTCCACTCATTTGAAAATTCACAGTGAGGAACGACAGTACAAATGTGAACTTTGTCCATTCAGAGGCAAAACGAGAAGCACCGTTATAAGTCATTTAAGTAATGTCCACTGTGACCTACGACCTTTCAAGTGCACAGAGCCAAAGTGTGATTACGCATTCAAGAGAAAATGTGACTTGCAAAAACATTTTTTGACTCACACGGGAGACAAAAAATACTCTTGCTCTTTTCCTCACTGCAGTTTTCGAGCCGTTAGAAAATATTACGTCAATCAGCATGAGTACAATATTCACAGTCAAGAGAAGAAGGAAACCTGTCCAATTTGTGAGTACAAATTCAAAACAAAAGGTGACCTGGCGAATCATTTTAGAACACACACGACGGAAAAACCGTACAAATGCAAAGAAACTAATTGTGAGTATCGAGCGAAACAGTCAAGCAATCTTAAGCAACACATGCGAAAATTTCACTCTGAAACCTTGTGAAAGATTAAACTTCGTTGTTTTACCTCGCTTTTATGGTGGACATTTACACCAGCATCGACCATTTCCCAATGTCACAAAATAGTACTGAAAAAATTATTGCGGCGTTGCAGAGAGACAAAACGTCTGCACAGTTTCTTAATCCTCTTTTTATCATGACTTTGAAAAAGATAATGATGACAACAAATAAAAAGTATTCGTCATCTGCAAAATTGGATACTTCAAAGTTTTAAAAGTTGTCGGTGAAATGGTTTCTATGTGCGACAAAATCTTTAGAATATGTTATGAAGAGACAATGAAATTTAAATTTGTAGAAAAAGTAAGCGGCGTTAAACTGCAGCTCTTTAAGTTTGCCTTTACTTCTTTGAGTTGTGTTCAAGTTTCTCTGATCCCCCCATTTTTCACTTGAATCGCAGAAGCTTAATACCCTCGAAACACTCATCATCAATTTTATGAATACAATTGAAGCTTGATTTGCTAAAAAATATTTATTTACTTGTACATTTTGTCTATAATTTGTAATTGCTAAGAGAAAAAGACAAATGAAACAAATTAAATTTTTGCATAAACTATTAAATTTAAATGGTGGCAGATGTGTTTTTAATATTCCAGTTTAACCATTGTACAAATTTTATTAACCTACCAAAAGAATCATCACATCGAAGCTCCTGCCATTTTAAATCTTTTCTTTTGTGGAATTTTGCATTGTATTCATAAGTTGGAAATTTTGCCAGACTGTGACGCCGTTTGAAACAAAATAGGAATTTGTGGTGCTGTTGCAACATGTAGATACATAGTAAAGATCGTGATAAAGCACAAAGAAACGCTGCAACAAAAAATTGCAGCCTTCCCATGAATTCTCACGTTTGTAGAAAGCATTATTTATTTACATTGATCAATTCAAGTTCAATCAAAATCAAACTACTACAATTTGCAAAATGTATCCCATGTTGAGCTACTAAAAACTACGTGCCTTTATTTATTCAAACGGATTTTGTTTGTTGGGGAACTCAGGAAATGTCAAATGAGAATTGTTTACGTTACATAGCAACAGCTGCACAGGGCAAGAACAAGAGTTTTTAAACAATTGGAAACTCAGCCACAGCTACATTTTATTGGCCAGTCAAACAAGATTTTTGTACAACTTAATGTGCGTTTGACGAGGCAAGATTCTAATTGCGTTTAATTCTATGACGGCAGAAAATGATTCTTATGTGTGCACGTATCTGTAAACAGTACTTTTATTTTGTTCTTAATTTACTTTAATTAATTTTCACAATCATGCAAAAAAACACAGTACAGGGGGAAACAAGAAAGAAAACATGTAACGTATTTAGGTTCAGTTTTTCTTTATCAAGTTGCATTGATAATTTTTTTGCTTGTTGTCTTTTTGCGAAATAATAAGATGGCGAATTTGTCAAATTTTGAACTCCATTTGTTTTACCTTCCAAACATGAGATTTTTCGTTTGTGTGGAATTAATCAACAGGAGCAGCTTTTCTCTTGCAGAAACACGTCATGATTGTTACATGAGTTTTTCTCTGAGCCACAAAATTACACAGTGTTCCAGGTTTTATTTTACGTGGCTTTAGTGTGATATCGTTTGATGTGAGTTTGGAGATGGCCTCCCTGCTTTGACCGAAATTCGCATCCTCGCTCTTTGCATTTGTAAGGTTCTTCCTTGGTGTGATTTCTCATGTGGATCGTCAGTGCAGATGTTGTTTTGCATTTGTACAAGCAAATGAGACATTTTTCCTTCTTTTCCTCGCCGTGGATTTTATACTCGTGACTTTTGATGTAAATTTCGTTTATCGCTTTATAGTCACAATTTGGGAATGAGCAAGCGTATTTTTTGTCTCCGCTGTGAGTCAAAACATGCTGCTTAAAGTCACCTGGTCTTTTGAAAGCTGAATAACAATTTTGCTCTGTACATTTAAAAGGTCGGAGGTCAGAGTGCACGTTTCTTAAATGAGTTGTGACAACTGTTCTTGTTTTTCCTCGATATGGACAAAGCTCGCATTTGAACTGTCGTTCTTCATTGTGGATACTCTTCAAATGATTGCCAAGAGACGGTTTTAATTTACAACGGAAATCACATGATTCAACTGGACATTTGAAGGGTTTTTCATCAGAATGAACAACTTTGTGCTGTTCAAGGTTTGCTTTTGTCTTGGCTTCAAAATTGCAGTTGGGGTCATCACACTTGAAGAATTTTTCAAGGGTGTGTCGTTTGATGTGCTTCGAGAGGCTTCCTTTCCATTTTGTTGAATATTCACACAGTAGACATGGAAATGAAGGGCGTTCTTCGCCCTCTTTCGGCTCATGAGTGAGTCGATGCCCTCTGAGATTAGTTGCTCGTGTGGTTGAGTATTTACAATTTGCCTCAGGGCATTTGTACGGTTTTTCTTTTGTGTGGATTCTCGTGTGAAGAACAAGAGAACTTTGGTGAGCTGACGCAAAAGAACAGGATTCAAACTGACAAACAAACGGTTTTTCGCCCGCGTGAACTCCAGTGTGAGAAATGAGGACTTGTTTGTGAATCGTAGAATAATTACAATTGGGATAAGAACAGACAAAGGTTTTTTCATTCGAATGGATTTTGGAGTGGACAGTGAGAGTTGACTTGTGTTTTGCAGCGTACGAGCAACCCGAATGTGAACATGGAAAAGGTCGAGAAGATGGTGAATCAAGTGAATGGATGTCCGTCAAATGTTGCTTGATGTAATGCTTCCATTTTGTGGTGAAGGGGCACTCGGGGCATTTAAAGGGCTTTTCACTCGAATGGGTTTTCAAATGCTGCTTGTAGTTACAGTGAAGCTTTGTTGAATATGAACAGAGGGCGCACTTGTGCTCAGGAGCATTTTTTCTATTTCTATTTCCTTGATTTCTCATTTTTTCAATCGAGTATAAACAAAAACACAATTCAGCCACGGAAATATTTTCTAGAATAAAGCGTAAAGAACAGAAACATAAAATAAATTCTTTATATCGCGGAAAAGACGACGGTTTTTATAAAAAAAATGCCGTTGCTCAATAAACAGCTTTCAAAATTGAGCAAAATGATCCACAGTTGAAATAACATGCACTAATTTAATAGAATTTTTCTAACTTCCTTAGAAATACTCACTCTAGCTGTTATACGACTGAAAATTACAGAGTAAATGGAGTCAAATATTTCCCATGAAAGTTTTACACAAGTTGAAGGCTGAGAAGTTGAAACCCAGAGAAACCTTTTGTGCGAGTTTGGTAGGGGCTGCTTTGAACTCTGCGAAGGATAAAATTACTCAACGCTCCAGGCCAAATGTACAAAATACATTGTAAACTGTAAACGGTATAAAAGAGAAAGGTTTCAAAAAGTAGGACAATGGAAATTCTTAGAATTGATTGAACTTTGTGGATTTGTGGATTTATAAACTTTTCAGGAACTATTTGCTCCACATTCAGATATTTAACATGTCTTCATTATTTATTTGTCTTTTGTTTCGTACAAATTCTCAATTGAATAATCTCCTCTTCCAAAACTTCCCTTCTCTTTTCCCTGGTTCAGGATTTTGTAGCCACAAGGGAAATAACGACCGTTTTACCTCGTGTTTTACATCTTACTGGTGAATGTATTTCCAAAGTTGCCTTGCTTCTACTCTCAACTTTTACAATTTTACTAAATTCATCTATTTCATTTAATCAAATCTTAATCAAAAATCAAGGGGAAGAAAAGCTACTGCAATAACATAAACTATTTTTCCCTGTTTAAGTAGGATTTTTAGAAGCCATTTAACCAGACCACAAAAGAAGTTAACAAATTGCCACAGTAATCAACTTGTGTATTTTAAAAACCTGCTCCCTGTTAAAGTTGAAATGGACGGAAATGTACAACCTCCATCTTCTCGCCCTTTTCACTGTGCACATCCTGGATGCAACTACACTGGGGAAAAAAAGCTAAATCTTAATGTTCATTCAAAAATACACATGGAAAAATCTTTCTTTTGTTCTCATCCCAATTGCACTTATGCAGCAAGTTTTAAAAAAGATTTAATTATTCACATTCGAATTCACACGGGTGAAAAGCCTTTCGTTTGCCAATTTGAATCCTGCTCTTACGCAGCGATAACCGCAACCAATCTCTTGATACACTCAAGAACCCACACAAAAGAACGGCCCTTCAAATGCCCTGAGCCGAATTGTGAATATTCAACAACCACAAATTACACCCTCAAATCTCATCTACTCTCTCATGAGACGAAAGAGGGCAAAGAACGCCATTCATTTTCATGCCCACTTTGTGAATACTCCTCAAAATATAAACAAAATCTCGCCACTCACATCAAAAGCCACACCCTTGAAAAAATATTCAAATGCGACGAGCCCGATTGCAGTTTTGAAGCGCAGACTAAAACCTCTCTTAAAAGTCACAAACGTTCCCATTCTGATGAAAAACCGTTTGCCTGTTCATTTGAATCTTGTGAATATCGTTGTAAATTTAAACATGTCCTTGACAAGCATTTGAAGAACTACAGTGAGGAGCGACAGTACAAATGTGAACTTTGTCCATTTCGAGCAAAAACAAGAAGCACTGCCATACAACATTTAAAACTAGTCCACCCTGACTCTGACTCTGACGTTCGACCTTTCAAATGCACAGAGCCGCAGTGTGATTTCAAAGCAAAGTCATCCGGAAATTTGAAGAATCACATGTTGATTCACAGCGGCGAGAAAAAATACTCGTGCTCTTTTCCGGATTGCGATTTTCAAGCTGTAACAAAATCACTAGTGACTCGTCATGAATATATTATTCACAGTGAGGATAAAAAGGAAAGCTGTACAATTTGTAAGTACACTTGCAAAACGAAGGATATACTGGAGGTGCACATGAGAACTCACACAAAGGAAACCCCTTACTTTTGTAAGGAAATTGGATGTGGATATCGAGCAAAGCAGGCAGGCCATATCAAAAAACACCAGAAAAAATGTCCCTCGGAAACTTTGTAAAAAATTATGGTTTGTTTTATTACTGAGCACTGACAACTGCCAATCGTCACTGCGCTGGTATCTGTTTTATTTATTTAATTGCTAAAAATAAGTTTGGACAATCTGATCTTGACAATTATTTGTATTATTCAGTTAAGGATTTTTTAAAGTTTCAGTTTTTTTAGCTACCACTTTAATGTAATTTTAATTTCATTTTCCATAGAAATACAAAATGTATAATGCATATTTTAAAAGTGCATTCAATCTTCACTTATCTGAAGACGACGAAACATACTTGAACAGCTTTTGCATGAAATAAAAATTTACAAACTGAAAGACTTTTTATAAAAGCGTCAAAATCTGCAACGACGCTTGGAACGATTTTTAATTGTAAATTCTAAAATTGTAGTTACATTTAATGAAATTTTGTATTTTCCAACTTGTCTTTATGTACAAATGCCACTATCAATAAATCATTGTTGTAATCTACCGCAATTTGTTCCCTATTGACCTACAAAAATTAGAAGCGGCACCAAACTGCAACAATACCACCGAGAAATTTGAGCAATCATATTTACCACTTTAAGCTGAGTATTCCCTTCGAGTGAATTTTCCTAGCAAAATCTTCACAAAATCAGTGCGGTGTCACCGGTGCCCGGAAAAATCTGAAAAAAAATCAGAGGACCTTTTGATAGTCTTTAATAGTTTAAATACTAGAAATTCAACAGGGTTCTAAATTCTACATGCTCTTCATCATCGATCACCCGTCGTTATTTTAGGAACTGACTAGAAAATGTTGCTGCCAAAATGTATGAAAATCTGTTCTACAAGATTTTTATCAAGTGTACAACAGTGAAAAATTTGAGCGGCGTTAATTTATGTCAACAAAAAGGAAATCAATATTATTTATTTTAAGACATGCTTCTAAATGCTTCATTCATTTTGAATGTAATTGAGCCAAGTTGAATTGTAAGGTAAAATTAGTGTTTCTCAAGTCGTAGTCAAAATTTGTCAAACGCCAAAGCTGCTTATCCAAAAGTTTTAAATTGTGGTTGTAACTGGACTAGAAATATGTATGTCTTTTAACGTAGCTGTCTTCAATTAATTGGTGTTCTCTAGAAAGAAATGAGCAGCAATTAAATTGTCCCTTGTCCATTGTCAAGAGCTAATAATTCTCGTCAGTACGAAGAGTTTGGCATGATTCAGAAGAAAAATTCCACATGCCGTTGGAATTGCTCTGGCATTTCTAAATGACGAGCGATTGATTGAATCGGATTAATTGCTTCAAGTCTAGAACCTAAAGTTTGACAGCGTGTTTAAATTTGAGACAGGATTTCAAATTCATCGAATATGAAAGTAATTGAAAAGTCTGCTGTTGATTTTGATATTTGTTTGTTCTGGATTTTGGACACTCCGTTTAAAATTTGACATGAGCCAAAAAGAAAATTGAAGTCTTTCTGTACATTTTATGTTAAAAGGTGATTGATTTGCTGTCTCAATTCTGAGTTCTGAATTATGCTGCTCCAGACAGCTCCAATTTTGTTTATCCTTTTCTATCCATTTCCGTCACACAGCTCCAAACACTAGCAACATAAATAAATACTCACGTTTTTTGCGCAACATTTACAATAAAACCAGCAGAAAAGCTGGATAGTTCTAGAGTTCTTTTTGTTCACCATTTAAAACAGCGGAGAATTAAGAATCCAAAATGCTCACGAAAAGAGATTTGTGTTTTAATTTCCTTGCATTTCACTTCATCTCCATCTTGAGAATTTACCCTTTTAAATTCAACAAATCCACGGAAAAAATGGAGTTGGGAGAACGAAAAGGAGGAAGAAAATGGCTGTCGATTCTATGGCAAATTTGTTGCACTTTTCGAACCTTTTATCTCGTTTGTCGATCCATTCCCTTCATTTGGAAAATGGCCAACTTTGATTCTGAATCTGCTGCCGCTGCTCAAAATGGAAATAATTCTCAAACCAATTTGGTCCAGCTTCCGCTCATGATCATGATTTCTCTTGCGTCAATTTTGATTTGCTATGCAACTTTTCTCATTTGCGAAATCTGGCCTGAATTAAACGTCACCCTTTTTCAAGATTTTTTTAATTGGGAAGAAAAGTTTGGAAAAGGGTTTCAAAATGCCGTGAGGAAAGTTCAAGAAAAAAATAGAGAAAATCGGAGTCAAAATCAGAATCGGAATTATCAAGAGTATTTGATTTGCTACCTCCCAATTTTGATGTATTCAACGCGAATTTGTTGTTTCCCGCTCATGTATTTAATTGCCCCAAATTTACCCATAATTCTCTATCCCGTGGAGTCATCTCAGGAAATTGTCAATTGGTATTTGTACATTCTCTGCATTTTTCTGGATGTTCTCTATTCAACGTTTTGCACTGCATTTATCCACTACGGCGGTTTTTTCGTCCTCGCTTTCATCATCACTTTCAAACAAAAAGCTCAAGTGGAAATCAAACGGCTTGAGCAGCAGTAAAAACGGATTTATTTATAAAATTCACAAAATTTTATTGTTTCTAGAAAATTCAACGAGTTTTCATTCTAAAACATTTTAAAGTTTAATTTGAAAACTAAATATTTTTACAGGGTGATTTTCACGGCCATCACCACAATAAAACGGAGCATGAAATTTCTGCAGCTGACCCATCTTCAATTTTCTCTGTGCAATTTGTGTTTTTCTCCTTTGATCTTTGTGTCAAAAATCATTTGCTTGGCTTTCGGAATTTTCAGCGGATTTGCTGCAATTCGTCTGGCACACTCTCAAACTGAAATCCTGTTTGGCTTCGTCTATTTCAATCTATTTATGGATTCAATCATCGCTTTTGTGGGCATTTACAATTCCGTTGTCAATGACATGGGAATTGCTGAAAAGCTTGAAAAGTCGGTTCAGTTTCGAATGCTCAGAGTGGGTTTTGGGAAGGGAAAAAAGATGCAGACAACAGAACAAAGGAAAAAGAAACTGAGAGACAAGATGGAAATCCGGATGAACCTCAGAGCAATTCCACAATTCTCAGTTCAATGCGGCGGATTCAACAAATTAGAACGAGAATCTACACTCATTTTCATTGATTTTATCTTCACACAAATCGTCAGCCTCTTGTTGACCTTTCGATAAAAAGTATTTCTTTCTATAAGCATTGTATTTTTTATTGCTGGCGTGAATTTTCAGTCAAAGGCTCAAAAAATGTAGTGGTAAAGATTAAATTTGGAAACATGAATAAAAATTGTTTTTGCTGTTGGAAAATTACGAACTAAGACTGTTTAACTTTTGCTTTATGATATTTACTATGATCGAAAGGAACATGATTTATCTTTACAAAGAATCTTTAAAAAACACATGTAAAAACTTTGAGCGGCGCTCAAGCTCATAGATTTAAAAGGGCTAAACAAAGGATTTTAATTTCATTGAGTTTGGCGCCGCTTAATAATTTTACCATCATTTTTTGGTGGCATGAAGAAAGCTGAAATCTCCTCAACACTGGGTTTATCAATAAGTGAGAATGATAATGATCATTTAATCAATCACCATGAACAACGTAGTGCAACTGCATCGTTCTCGCTTCGTATCCATTCAAATTCAAAATCCCACTGCGGCTTCTATTACTGATTTCAGCTCTTTTGAAACTGTGGAGTTTTCATGAGAAACAAAATTTCCTTTGACTATGTATGAAATTCTGCGAGTGTCGTCACCAAAGCGATCGAAATAATGCCATAAAGAAAACCCTAACTGATCAAAAATTCTATGATGACGACAGCTTCCATTTAGTTTCCTCCATTAATGTGCAAAATTCCAGGGTTTTAAATTGTAGTTACACTCTCAAAATCCTCTAGATTTTAGCTCACGGTAGGTTTTGCGCATTCTTCCCTTCCATTTTGATGCACCTTTTGGAACCTTCCATAATTCATATTTAAATTCACATTTTCAGGGACTTAGTTTCCATAGAAACAAAGCGACAATAATTTTAGTTTTAAAAAAAATGTAATTTTTCGTAACGGATCAGATCGATGGCAATGTTGAGAAACCAGAAGAGCCTGCCTCATTTTGATCTACACAATTTTGGCTAATTCAATCTCGCGTTCCATAAAAATGGATGTCAGTGGCGTTTTGCAGCAATTGTGAAACCTTTTATCCAGTACAGGCAAAGCCCTGGAGATTAAAATTTATTTTTCTCCACCTCTTATTATTTTCATCATTTTTTGTGATCCGATTCGGAAGGAGCCAGTTTAAAACGTAAATGCAAAGGAATAAAGAAAAGAAAAATGGTAGTAATCGTTTTGATGCAACATTTTTCCGCAAGTTTGATGCAAAAAACTGAATGTGAGTATGATGTGTGAGCGTAACATGTTTTCCGTTAGTTATAATTTTTTTATGACACGAGACAAACAAGGTCTCGTGTTCCAGCATTGCATTGCGAATTACAAGTTCCACCTCATACAAAATGTTCAATTTATTTAGTAGGGCAAAGAATGTGGCCTGGAGTTCTGTCATATTATGGCGTTATCTAGTTACAACGCCACTTGAAATTTTTGCGTACTTTGTAGATGCCCAGTTTAGAAAAGTTGATTCAGGAAATGCATATTCAGGGAAAACTAGCCATCTTGTAGTGAACAGAATTTGAGACGGAGTGTATAAATTATCATGTCCATAGAAAATTGCCTGATGGGTTAAAGTGATTTGATTTTTTACCTTTATTAATTAAGCAGGAATTGCAATAAAATACCTGCACTCACTCAATTTTTGAGACTTTGAGACTATGAATGGAATGGATAATGAATATCAAACATTAAGACTCTTAAAGTATCTACTGATTAAAATACAATGAAAGAGCGCCTCCAAATATAAATTAAACTTGAGCTCCAAGACTGGCGTTTTCTGTGAAGCCTGTAAAAGGAGCGCTTATCGTGTGGTTCAACCAGCATCGAGGTCAAGAAACTGACGAATCCACTAAACACATCAGCGGTCCCATTTATTTTTTGGAAGGAAACAAATCGCAACGAAATGGATACTTCCAGATCCTCAGCTCCACGATTCCCTTGCGATCTTAAGTCAGGTCAACGATTCAAAACAAAAGTCAATGACCGTTTAGTGACTACTAAAAATTTGGGAAATACTGACACTGAAAAATACTCATGAATTTTTAACGTGCAAAGAATAAGAGATGGACACAAAATAATGAAATTTCAACATGGTTTTAAAATGTGCATACTTTTATTCATCTGTCACCCTTCAGTGTGTCAGAAATTTAATGGAAATTGTTGCTGCAGAATTTGAGTAGAGTTTTACTCAGCCTTGGAAATCAAGTCTACAACCATGAAAAATTTGAGCGGCGCCAGTTTTTGTCAAAAAAATGAAATCAATGTTATTTATTTTGAGCCATGCTTCGACGCCGCTTACAACTTTTTTAGAGTAATTTACATGTAATTTGACAAAGATCTAATTAAATGAATCTTGTGGAACTGAGTCATTAACGTTTAACATCAGAAATACGAAGATGATCCTGCATTTATTCAGAGGCTACTATAAAACGATCTTAAATTTGGCCACGAGTAACATGTTACAATTGTCCACATTGACCAGATTTCGGACTCGGGATTCTTTGAAGTAAATACTTCTCGTCATTAAAAAATGAAAGAGATTTGAAAAATTTAGAAAAAGAAAATTTCCATCTGGAAACTTCAAAATTTCAAAATTTTGCTTAATTTGTTTAGTTTGAAGCCTGTAAATGTGGACAGATGAGCCGGGCAACATTTATCTACTCAAAATATCGCAGCTAAATTGTGCGATGCTCATCTGTCCTCCTTTGCAGTGTACACTTTTCATTTATCCGCCTCATGCAAATCCCAGACGAAATGCAGACTTCAAACTGAAATTCAGCAAAATTTCTAAACATGAGTTTACAGTTTGGCTTTTCTTTTTTCTTTCTTTCTTTCTTTTCCGCCCAGTTTTGAAAACTATGTAGATTAAATGGATAGAAAACTGCGGTGGAGCTTTGTTTCAGCGACTGTCTTCAACTTTGACGCCGATTAAGAAAAATCATTGTGTTTTGTCCCCTTCTACCACACAGTTTGAATTTTTGGCGACATGCTCATATTTCATTCATATCGAAATTAACACTTTGAATACAGACTCTGTATTCAAACAAGAAAAATGTCCCTTAATTTACTTTGAACTCTTCAGCTCATTGGGAACTCCTTTAAATACACATTTTATTCATTAAATATTAAACATTTTAAGCACAAACAAGAATGGAATCGAGTATTAATTTACAAATTGTCTTGAAAATTGGGAGTGACTGCTTTTATTGGTTGATTCTTTTTCCCGTTTTCGGAGCCTGCAAAAGCAAGAGCTTGCAGTGAAACTCGTAATTCACTGGTATTTGTATTCACCGGCATTCCAAAACTAGGAACAAAATCAGAATCAGTTTGAGCACTAACTTCTCCCGTTGTTTTCTCTTCAGGTTGTCCTGTGGTCATTTCTTTGGAGGTCTCACTTCTGTTCAGACAAGTGGCTTCTGTTTGACTGAGGAAATTGCAGAGGGCTAAAAGGACAAGCAGTAGAATCTACAATGGAATAAAAAATGATCAGTTTTGAGTATTGAGTATTTTGATTATGCGGTTTTTTACCATTTTCTCAGAAATCTAGAAAATTATTGTAAAGATTTAAATTGCCAAGCCACAGGAAAGTTATCAAAATTATTGTAAAATGTGTACCGTGCGAGTTGCAAAGGAGATCTTCATGTTGTCTTGATTTTTTGACTAAAATTGAAACAACTCGGCCGTTTGGGACAATGCACAACAAATTCAGCTCAGCTGAAAATTCAGTTTAGATTTTAGAAAGAGTGTAGCACTTACAATTCAAATCACCAAGTCGTCTCAAAGCAAAGATGTTGCAAGTAGTTATCATGATTTTCAGTGCCATTAAGAGTCTTTTACTTTCTGTTCAGTGGTCACTCAATGCAAATGCAAAGAATAGGTGAAAATTAATGGACTTGACGGACGAAATGGCAACAGCGAACAAAAGCTTTAAATTATGGTCAACGGTCAATGCAATGGTCAATTACATGTATGAATAAGCAACAGCTGCATCAATATGCAATATTCAATATTCATAATTAACCATAGCTTTTGAACTGACTTTCAATGAAAGTTAACCCAAGGAATTACGATGCAACAGCGTCGTTTAAATTATGAATCATGCATAATTATTTGTTCATTTCTAAAGCTCTGTTTTACATTTTGTAGCTGATTTATTCGTTTGTGGGAAATTTTAGACAAAAAGTACGTCAATATTTACACAGACGAAAGATATAATGACAGTTCAGAGCCCAAAATACATAAATGTGACAGGAACAGCAGAACACTTCAGTGTTATGAGTTACATGGTTTATAGAATTTTCTAGTCTAGAGTCGAGATGCAGGAGCAACGTCAATTTGCAAAAGTCAATTTTATCGACTGTATTTGAGTTTGAGTTTGACGCCGAGTAAGAAAATCCTTGTTTTATTTTGCACAAGTATATTACAGCTTCCAAAGATATATTTCCATTCTCAAATCCACGTATTCATTTCAACTTCTTAATGTGCAAAGTACATGTGTTTTCTCCTTCGAAATTTGAATGACTAGTCCGTATCGATTTTTATTTTGTATGCATTGAAAATTTGAACGTAGGATTTACAGAAATAGAAATACGCCTCCTATTCTCGAACATGATATTTTTGTGCTGTGAGCTAATATTCTAAGTTGATTCCGTTTTGAAATTGCCTAATCATTCATGGCTCTAGTTTTTCTTATTTCTCATCCAAAAATGGATCATTATCACTACACATAAATTTTCTAGCCCTTTGTTATTCTGAAAACGACGTCCTTGGCCCTTTTTGTTTGTTAAAATGCCAGTTCTAATCCAAATTTCATGGATAAAATGAAAAAAATTTCTGAAAAAATCGTTGAAAGTATAATGAAAAAGAGGATGAAATGAATACGTGGATTTGAAACTGAAAAATTTGTCAAGAAAGAATATCTCGGGAATTGTAAATAGCAAATATTCAATGTATGTACTTGCGCTATAAAACTCTTCCTGCTATTGTCTCAATTTAGCCCCTGGCTTCTTACTCTGTTGACACTGTTCTGTTCTGTTCATCAACAATCAACAAACTTGTTGGAAAATTCCTAAAAAATAACAACAACACTAATAAAAATTTAAGTGTCAACTGCTTTTAAAAACTCATTCGTCTTTGACGTTCCTTTTTTATTTGCCAGTGTCAATTGCCAAGGCCAGCGTCAGATTTGATTGTGAGTTACTCGAGCTTCTTGTTTTGTTCATTGCTCATAGACAAAATAGTGTTCAGAGTGATTCTTCGTTTCTCTTGTTTGTCAGCTCACATTTCTATTCGGAAAATTCTACGCTAGTTAAACATGTGGATTTCCTTCAAATTTTTGTTTGCCATCTTTCTCGTCCTGATTTTTACTGATGGAATTCGAGGTAAAAAGTACAAGTTGAAAGTTGAAATTTTACTGTATGAACAATAATAATGAATAAATAATAAGTTTTGGATTTTGTAAATTACGACACTGTGTACTTTTCATACTTGATACCAAATCTCACATAATATCTCTTAATTCTTCCTCTTGTTTTTAAACTAAAGATGTACAATGTACATAGAAAACAACCGTTGTAAAATGTGAAGCCTTGAAAAATTCCCGGCGGAAAAAACTTACTAAGAAGAAGAATTTCCAATTTATAAGTTTACTTTTAAAATTTCAGGAGCTTGCCAAGTGGATGAAAAAGGGAAACAGACATGCACAGAACCAAAATGTACAACATCCAAAGATGGAAAAAGTCGAACGTGCATCGGCTAACGCTTGGGAATTTTCAGCCACACGGAAGTTGGAGAACAAATCTTGAGCCAACTTCCAAATCCCGCAATGACACACGCAGAATTTTAAAAGTTTTTTAGTTAATTTTGAATCGGGTGAGGCCGTCTTAAAATCCATGATGGATTATTCAATATGCAACAACTTGATGTAATAATTTATGATTCATAAAATTATGAACAACTAATTGGAAAAAACAACCTCTCGACATTTTGTCTTTGTCTCTGTTTTGGTCCTTTATTTTTCAATAGAATTGCATTGTCTTTCTCACAAAAAATCAGTTTAAAATCATCAACGATCAGTTCTATTGAGCAAGAATTTCAATTAATTTCAATCAAAACGACGGTATTCGGCATGTGATTAAAAGCACACATTTTGGAGATGTCAAAAAATGACTGTTTGTCCCATTCAGACAAACGTGATCCCGCTTCAAATCGTATTTTCAACTTTTTCAGGCCTGTAACAAAAACATTACACAGTCAACAATCAACAATGGCTGTAGAAGCATTAAACATTAATAATTGGGTCTTTTTTAAACAAATGAAATAAATTCAAAATTCAAAATAAATGAGGGCGTGTGTCGATTTTTGGCGTACCTTTTAAATCCAAAATTGAAGCGTTCTCCCTCAGTTTCTCCACTTTTGATTCCCTAAAGATGAGCTTTCTTCCAAGTTTGGCTTCTAATTTCTTTGGCAGTGGCATCGGCTTCTCCCTCGCTTGAATTTGGTCCAAGAGGAGTTGACAGTTTTCCTTGGAGATTCCAGTAAATGCAGAATTGACATCAATCACAACTGCAGAATTTTCTTGCATTGCTTGCACGTCCCAAAAAATTAAAAAATGTAGAGACTCAATGTTTTTCATGTGAGTCCAAATCCACGGGATTGAGGTTGAAACTTGACTCAAAGGTGCGTGAAAGTCCAATTCCTTTAAATTTGGACACATGGTTGTCATTTTCCTTATGGCTGATTCATCTACACCAGCCCCAGCAATTTTCAAAATCCGGACACTGGGGAAACAGAAACTGGGATTAAATTCTCTACAAGATTCTTCAGCCCAATTCACAGCTCCAAATTCTAAAGAAATAAAAATCAAAAGTATTAAATTGAAAAATATTGGAGGCTTACTGAAATTTAATTCGTGTCTGTAAAGTCTGGAAAGCCAAAGCTTTTGTCATTTGTAATTGGATGTAGTTTTTTTTTGCATAAAGAAAGCTTTATTTTGCATATGAGCCAATTTTTCCCATTCATAAAAACGATTATCTAAAAAAAATATTCGGTATTTTTGAGTATTGGAGATTAATC
>JAQGBI010000231.1:0-21443 GCA_034698325.1 Sminthurinus elegans | reverse complement strand
TGGCAAACTTTTTGCGAGCGAAGCGAGCACCCGTTTTCCGGTTATGCGAGCTTTACAGATTATCGATGTATGTAATATATTATATATATATTAAAACGATAGGCGATTACGGGTGAGTTATTCTATCAATTGAAAATTGAAGTACAAAGTACATTATTATAGGCATGAATAAGTTTATGACTCATTATAAATATTACATTATACGTACTTACATGTATATATATATTATCAACAACAACAACAACGACGAATATAGTCAAAAAATGACATCTTAGTAAAAAGACAAACATAAATTTTAAATATATATTAAAAAGTATTATATAATATTATGAGCTTCTCACTATTTATATATTAATAATTAATATATTATGTAATCCGTAATCATAATAAATTATATGTGGTGATTGATGATGATTTTCTGGGTCACCTTTACCTTGGAATTCGGCATGTAGTTAAAAATACGCATATATATCTAAATATCATACTGATACACTACAATATACCACGATGCATGCACATACATTTATAATATTAAATTATATCATGTATAATAATATATATTGTAATTCGTTTACTATTGCTAAACTATATTATTATATTATCAATTCTAATAACAAAATGAATAATAATAATCTAATATAACATACCAATATCAATAATTATTACTGATGTTATTATATCGATAAACAATAATTTTGTATTTTTTTTTATAAAATTCAAATAGAAGTATCACTGCACTAAAATGAACTCTTCTTCTTTTTTAAATTTCAAAGTGTAGAACCGACCGACTGACTATTGTTATTATTAGGTAAAGATGTAGTATTGGAATCATTATTAATAGGACTTGTTTCTAGCTCAAGAGAATCAAGTAATAAGTTGACTTCATCAGCTTCTTGTTTCTTTGACGACTTTTTCTTTTCATGCTTTGATGATTTATGTTTACTAGATTTCTTATGATGATGAGACTCGGATTCTTCTGATGTTTTGTGTTTACTTGATTTCATTTTTGTACCATCATCAACATCCTGATGTTTACTAGATGTTTTAGTTTTACTACTTCGAGATTTCTTACTCTTTGATGAAGATTCTTTATCACCAGCCCCTCCACTTTCCTTTTTAGTACCATTTATTCCTATTACATTATTATGCTCTTCATCTGCTTCTATTACAATCTCGTCCTTGTCATTATTATTATTGGTATGTTTATGCTTCTTTGATTTACTTGAAGTTTTATCATTTAAATAATGAGGATCAGATGATGACTTTTTCGTATTAGATTTTCGATGAGAGGGAATAGGAATTACTTCATTAGGCTCAAGAGGACTAGAAAAAATGTACAAAAATATAGAAATTTAGTATATGAATAAAGTTCATTGTACATAATACATAATAAAATACATAATATTAGAACATGACTGACTATATATTGAACATGTATAGTTATAAAAGTTATATATATATACACTTACAGATCCAGATCAATATTAAGAGCTCGACTAAAATAAAGTACAAAATACAGGACATATTATGTTTTGCTTATATTATGATGAAAAAAAAACAAAATACTAGACTTTAAAAAGTACTTTCAAAACATTAAATTAAATTAAAACAAAAAAACTTACTGTGGATCATCTTGTGGAAGTGTGGAATCTTCATTGTCAGACAAAGTGGCTCCTTCAGGCATATCAATATCGTTGTTGACAACAATAGGAGTTGGTTCCACAACTTCATCATTATCTGACCCATTTTCAGCCTCTCCTTTTTTATTCTTCTTCTTCTTCTTTGTCTTTTTGTCTTTTTTATTTTTGGATTTGTCTTTCAAGGCCTCTAGATATTTGTCGGATGAAGCAAATCCAGGAATTTGAAGTGGAGTTTTTAAATCTAATTTGGCAATAGGAATGTCAGAAATATCAGACCCTGTGCCCCGTTTAGATGTGGACGTTTTGGTTGATCCTTTAAGATAATGTGGGTTCATTTCTTGCTCAACACGACGAGCTTCTCTTTGCTGTGAATATTAATGAAATCAAAATTTAAACATAAAATGATGAACGAACATGAAATAAAACTCAATATTCATAAAACAAGTATCCTTTTTTTTTTTTACATACCTTTCCAAGTTCTTCTTCAGTTGGTTGGTAAGTTTTCCTTTGTTCAGAAGAAGAAGCAGAAGATTTTCCATAGAATTCAGCAGTTGTCTCGTTGGTATTAGTAGAAAATACTTCCATTCCAGTAGAAACTTCATCTTCTTCACTTTCAGAAGGAGGATCATTTATCCAAGCATCTAAATCTAATCCTTCGGGAATAGGCACTTTTTTCTAAAGGGCAAAAAATATACATCAAATATTAATCAACTAATGAAATTTATATGTTGATATATAAATGAGTACACGTTTTTTTTAAAAAATAAATTACATAATATCATACCATTGCTAAGTAATTGATATAATATTATGATGTACAATATATTTGAATTTTAAAATACAATTATATTGATATGTTTGATATCATATTTACCTGAGCTTTGGGTGCAACTGGAGTTAAGATTAAGAAATATTAAGAAATCATTAGTAGTACATTAAGTTACATTATTTGTGAATTCACCGTACTATGAAGGTATGAGCTTATATACATTATACATACACAGTGATATAATAAAGAGTAATGAGTAACAGTATTCATAAATCAACTTACCAGGATTCAATTCACCAGCAAACTAAAATATGAAATAATAAAAGCATTTTGTTATGACGTATTAAGATTCAGAGTATAACAACTGATGGTAATGTGGGAAAAAAATAAATAAAATAAAAAGTACACTAAATGACTCACATTTAAGGATAACTCTTTTCCTAAAGATACTGGATCCCATTCTCCTTTTGCTTCCAGTTTCAAATAGCACTTGATGATATTGTATAATGTACTTGCTCTTTCTTGTACTTCTAATTCTTCTGATGAGACGAAAGGTTTAAGTTTTTCTTGAATTTCAACAAGGTTTACAGAATCTTGTCCTTGTTTCTTGTTCTCATCATCTACTTCATTATTAACTTCCTCGCCTTCATTTTCTTGGCTTTCTTCATTCTCCTTCTCTTCTCCTTCTTCTGTACTTGAAGTCTTTTTGTCAGCTGATGATTTTGATAAAAGATGAGCTAATATTTTAAGACAATTTTGAAGATAGACTGCTTGAATACTATGCGGAAGTTGAGCTACACGACTGTCTAGCATTGCCATGAGAGTCGCCTTTGGATTTGGTAAATAACTACAAATTAAACATTAAAAATATTTCGATTAGAGATGAGAAACATTGCTTTTTTAAAAAAAAATCCATATACTGATATTGTATCTTATATAACTAGAAAAGGCTTTATATTATGTGTTTCACCATACTAGGAAATACAAAAAGTACTTACTTTACATATTCACCACAAGTCCAAGCAGCAGCATAGAGAACTTGAGTCATGCTGGGTTGTCTAGATGAACCACCTGAT
This sequence comes from Sminthurinus elegans, assembly GCA_034698325.1. Taxonomy (NCBI): domain Eukaryota; kingdom Metazoa; phylum Arthropoda; class Collembola; order Symphypleona; family Katiannidae; genus Sminthurinus; species Sminthurinus elegans. Next base: position 17,958 of record JAQGBI010000231.1, on the reverse strand, counting down.
AAACCAAATATAGCAAAGGGATTTTCCAGTAATAGGCTCATTTGTTGGACGGCAAAAGGGCGGATTGCATGGACACGAATAGCAACGTCAAGCATTTGAGAAGCAACTAATTCACCTGCAAAAAATAAATAAATAGACATCAACAACATTTTAGAGATATTACAATAAATCTCAACTCCTTATTTTATGTTATAAAAGTATAGTTACATATATGTATAGTGTATAGAACATTAATGAACATTTTTTGCAAAAATAATCAATACTAAAAATACACTGTGTGTAAAATAGAAACAAAATACTCACCGTGACTTAATCCTTCTACCCTTGTTAATTCAACGAGGACACTCACGTACCTGTAAACACAATCATATATATTATATGTACATAATATGTATATATATGAGGATTGCACTGTGAATTATTATGAATTATTATTACAAATACTAGACAATGAAAATATTAAATATGTACTAACCATTCGAAATTTGTGATATGTTGATAATTATTCTGTGAGCAAATCTGTATAATTTTACTTAAGAGTTCATCTCTATATGTTGTTCCTTCTGCTTTTTCCATATGAACTAAAAGCTTTTTGACAATCTCCATCAAATTCTTTTTATTCACCATTCCATAAAGTAAATCCAATGCACGAAGACGAATAGAATCATCCTTATCATCCAAGCAACGCATGATCAAGTCTTTATGTGTTTGCACAGACTTCGGATGAGTAGGCAATATCTTGGACATTGCAAGAAGACCAAGATATTTGAGATTTTGATCCGAATCTTCAATAAGTATCCGGAGCTTTTGAACGCAAAGCTGTTGAAGAATTATTATTAGAATCAATAATGAGTCATTTTTATTTTTGTATCTAGTGAGGTCTCATGCACATTCTTAATAAGTGTATCAATATTTTGAATATATGTGATAATTTGTTTTAGGCATAAATATGTACTTAGATATTATGTTACTTACATTGATGGATGAGCTGTGATTTGGCATACCTGTGGATATCGAAATGAGAACTTCATTTTTTCAAAATAAAAAAATTAAAGAAAATTTCATTAGTACATCATTTTACATCATTATTCATTATTCTAGTAGGTGCTTTTGTGTCCATTGTAGTCGAACTGTTGAGCTGCTTCGGGGTGATCCTATAATATTTGACTTTGAAAATTCTCAGGCAAATGAACACTAAAGTGAACTGATTAAAAATGTAATCAATCAATAGGCTAAATTACTTCTCATTTCAACTTTCAATAAGATGATGAATATTATTGTACATATTAGACATTTAAAATAACCCTGTCTTGAGTTTCATATCTTAAATTTGTATGCATATATACATAAATATATGAACTGAAAACTGAACTTCCCTAATATATAATATACATAGTACCTTAAAAATTAGGGACTTTCCCAATACAAACGTAGAATGAAATAATATTGTAATTTTATAATACTTATTGTTTTTACTTTTTACTATCTGACAATGATTATTATTGTCACTTACTACTTCACTCAATAAATAATTTAATCAGGCTGTATTTCCATAAGCAAACTTCACTTCTGTACATAATTTACATTAAAACTCTGATCATTACAATTTTTACAAGTGAAATGGGTACTTTCACTTAAATTCTTCAAATATCCATCAGGCGTCTCTCTGAAAAATTTGTACTTACTAGAATTAACGTAGATTAGCAAAAAATGCTCCTTATGAAATTCTTTTCATTACATCTATATTTATTTTTTTAAAGTTTGTTTCGCTTTCATACTAGAAAATTTATACACATTATTATATACATATTAATATTTGTATAGCCCCCCGAAGCAGAACTTATCCAACAGTTGAGACTTGAGACACATTTTAAAAATGCACATTTTACAATTCTTTACAATATTATAGTGTACAATATTTTGACGACTTGTAAATAAGCAACACAACACCAACACCAACAATCAAACAAAATGACTGAGAAAAATTTCTGCTACACAAAAAGTAGGATCAATCAAAATAAAATGAAAGGTCACACAAAAACTGAACATTTAAAAAATAAAATAAACATAATATGGAATAAAAAAAGTCGACATGCATTAAAACTAATATAAAACTGCGTATAAAAATTACAAGAAAAATGAAGAAGCACAATACTACTATTTTAATGGAGAAGAACCTTTTTAAATAGTTTAAATGTAGCTAAAAACACTATAGCCTATAGTAAATACAAACTACAACTAATAATAATAAAAATTACTGCGAGATTTATATAGAAAGCAAAATGCAATGAAAATATAAATGGAACCAAAAGTAATAAAAACTAAAAAGTATGGAAAAAAACATATTTAAACTCTCTTAAGAGAAGTGTAGAATAACGACTAAAGAATTGATTTAGGATAAAGAATAAATGAATGCAAAATGATAATATAAAATCATATTATACACTGTTTCAAATTAAAATTACAATAACGGAAAAACACACAGAAAACTTATCCTTTTTCATATTTTTTTTTATGTTTCTTACCGGCAATGGTAGTGTTGATGCACTCGTACAAAAGTGACATAGCAGATGTACTAAAATAAAAATCATATGACAAATAAAAGTAGTTATATGAAATTAGAACTTGATGAAAATACATGTAAACTATTTACATACACTAAAACCTGAACTACTTTAGAATAAAACCATTTACAAGGTAGCATTTACGTACCTGTGAATCAAATTAGTTAAGGGTTCAACTATAATATCAAAAATTACAATAAAAAAGCAAAAAAAATATTATTATTATTAATTATACTTACATATTATGAATTGAAAGAGTATGAGCTTACATTTTTTTACTGTTAATACTAAACCAATTAAACAATTTTACACTTACTTAGCTTTTTGCCTAAACGTGGTTCTAAAGGTGTTAAAGCTCCAAACTAATAAAACAAATGGGAAAACAGAATACATAAATTTGATGAATTTTGTACTAATGTAATACGTATATCAATACATAAGTATGCTGTTTTGATAATATTTTTAATTGCATTGATGAACAAATGTCAAGTTTCATCATTGATGATTTATGAAGTATTGAGTTGTTTTTAAAGCGCTTTTAATACTATATGATATACTCTGAGCCAGATAGGGAACCGAAGAGTTTTTCCTAATTTTATAAAACATATTATATACTTATCTCATCTACAGGGTAATAATAACCACCTAGACGAAAACTACGATATGTAAGTACACACACAAGCTTTCCAAGTACCTCACCTCATAATGATTTTTATAATAGGTCCAGCAAGTTCTCTCCCTTTTTTTTGTTTTTTTAGAATTACAATTAAATATTAGAAAAATATTCAGAGAATTAGTTTGTTACTTTTTGAAAATAGATTGTACATTGTACATATTACGTCATATGTAATAAACTAAACAGATAATCCTATAAAATATACTTTCAAGACTATTGCTCATTTAAAAACATGTTCATATATAATTACCAATATTTGGATCGACTTGTGTCATGCTGTTAAACTATTGACAGTATTTAAAAAAAAACATTACATTATGCACGTTGCTTTTTAGTTGAATTATGTACGCTTTTGAAAAGATATGTCATATTATGTATTTAGTTTACATAAATAAAATTAAAACAAATAAACCGTGTGGCTTGTTAATATATATGTATACTCCATGGGTGTTGTTTGCGCATTGAAATTACGGTTATAAAATATAAAATAACAAAGTCATAAACAAAAAAATATTTAAGAGTGGAAAAACATACCAATTTGATTATTTTTATAAGCATCCAATTATTTGTGGAAGTCGTCATTAAACGGAAGAAAATTGGAGCTAAACTGAGATAATTTTTAGGATTCTTCCTTGCCAATTCACATATCACATTTACTGAAACAATCAAATTACAAATAAATAAGGAATAAAGTAATGTATGTCTCAAGATTTTTGGATGAACATTAGTTTTTAGTTTTAAACTTCTTCATATATATGTATTTGAATACCTGCTGCAGATTGTACTCCGGGATCTGGATCTTCTAATTTTTCTTTTAGTCGAGGAAAGGCTGGTCTAAGAGCATCCGGGTATTTAAGGAAAATTTTATATAGCATCAAAACGCCCTTTTTTCTTAGATAAGGTTTAGTTGACGTCAACTAAAAGTCAAACAGGGGAAGAGTACAATAATTAAATTTGCATTATTAATTTAAAAAATCAAGTAATATAGGTCGTTATAATATATTTTAATTTTCCTTACTAGAGTCATGATATCATTTGATAAATCTCTAGCCAAGTCTGGACTGACAAAGCATGCCAAGGCGGACAAAGCATTTCCAGCTTCGTATTGATTTTGACTGAAAAATATCATTCATTTTAATGTTCATTGTTCACCAAGAGCAATAATATTGTGCACATCACATTTCTTAAGTATATATAATATATATATGTGTTTTTTTTCTCTGTAAGTACCTATTTAAATCTTTTCGTATCATATTAGTGGTGAGCATCAAAATTTCTTGATCAGCATGAAAACATTGAGATGCAGATAAATATCCGATTCGTTTATGTGTAAACTTGGAAGAACTCATCACTTCAATAATATTAAAACCAGCCCAACTAATATCATATCCCAACATTTGAAGCTGAAAAAAATTCATAATATATTTAAATAATCAGTGATACGTAAAAAATTATACTTGTTATTATTTCTATCTATAATTTGTATTTAGTTTTTGAAAAGGAACATGATTGTAAATAACTCATATTAGCAGAATATAAAATACATCAACTTACATAAGCCAACTTTGTAACGGCATTTGCCTTCACAGCAATATTGTCTTGTCTATCATAATTAAGAAGAGATAATAATAATTATTATAAAATGTTCAGGATAAGGACTTGTACAAAACGGTACCATGTACTCATAATCTTTTATCTTCTCTATACAATATATAATATTATATGAATAACACGATAATATAAAAATGTAAAATTACCTTAGCTCAACTTTGATTTCTTCCATACACTGTGCTATATATTTTGCCTGTTAAAATGGAGAAATCACAACTCATAACAACATTTCCAGATAGTTTACAAATAAGAGTAACTTTAAAAGTTAGTAAATTTTAAAAATATTACTAAAAGGTAGTAAATAATTACAAAACTGAGCTTTACCTCGCTATCTTTACTGTTTCGTATTCCACGGACCAAATCCGTCATATTTTTGTCGAAGCTAGAATACAAAAGGAAATTATTAGCCATTATTTCATAATTATTACGTAGAATATTATATTGAAAAGATAAATCTGAATTTCGTTGCTTCTAACATAATATAACATAAGCCATTAGAAAAGTTTCATTCCAGTTTAAAGTTTAGTATAATATACTTAGTAGAAGTTGTAGTTGCTTACATTCGTTCAAAGTTTCCTTTAACTTTTTTGAGAGCCATGATGTCAATATTTATGTATTTCTTCTTTGGTATTCTTCTATTTAACTAAGTTTTGTAGTAACAAATCGTTATAATAATATATATATATATATATATATACTAACAATAACTCTATCTTTAACTTAATTTATGAAATTCCTAACTTTTTTACATCTACATATACATACGTTCAAAAAAGTAATAATATACAAAAATGTAATTCTACTCCTCGCCTTCTCATTGTGGACTGTTTATTTCTCAAATTGTAATCAATGTATGGCTCATTTTAATTACCAGAAAAACAACAAATTCACGTTGCAAAAAGATCTATATTATAAACAAAAACTAAAAACTTGAATGAAAAAAGTGAACTATAGATATCAAAGCACAAGGTGTAGTGCAAAACAAAATCCTGTGTGTATGTTAGGTTGAAAATATTACACTGTATTTTCTAATGTATTCTAATAAATTATAGTTCATTTAATATTTATATTCAATTTAGCTTTATAAATCACAAGCTGCAATGTATATTGCCTATATATATATTGGAATTGTAATAGATGATTGATTGACCATTTAATCCGATTAAATATTGAATAATATATGTACAGTGCATGTACAGGCAATGTAATGTAATGTTAATGACCACGACACGACTGTTCCAACATTAAGTTCCCTTCTGATTTAAAAAAAAGAAAGTAGTAATGTATACATATGTACAAACGGAGAGAGAGACAAATTTTAGAAATTAAATAGTAGGTATTTGATATCGTACTATATTATGTATGTTGTATAGTATTATGTAGGTATCAAAATATCATTTGATAAAAGTCTTGAGTAGTGGTTATTGGAATGAAACAACGAAGAAGATCATGGAGACATTCCTGTTTTATTCTTCCTCTGTGGTTCTTGGTCACTGTGTATAAAGTAATTTGATACAATTTTGTTGGTTTTCCGTTCTGTAGAGCTTCTTTCAATTACACATTCCTATACTATATTAGTGTTATAGCATCACCAAAAAAAAAAGAAAGAAAGAAAAAGAAGTTGAACACATATTACAAAATATGCATGGGTATACTTACATAAATTATTGTGTAACATAATATATAATTGTACAGGACAATAATGTGTAGTTCATTCTTGTAAAACTAATGTGAATTAAGAATTGATAAAAGGTATAATTATTAGCAAATGTATGTTTGATTTACACAGTTACACACTATATACATGCAATGTATAATATATATATATTATGATGTGTCCACTTAGTACTCACCTTAAAATTCCAAGTGGTTTAATTCTAAATGTGTGAGCTATAAACAAAAATAGTACATTCAATTCAGTAATAATTACACACTATAAAGAATAATATAATATATTATAGAACATTATGTATACTTTCGGATATTAAAATAATAGTAATTATTGTTTTATACAGATTTAATAACAGTAATACATATTTTATAGCCAAAGCACAATAGTATTTTAAAGTATTTCAAATTAATCAGTTTAACAGAAAAAAAATTGACATTTCTACAAACAATTCTTGAACTAAAATTACTTTTTTTGTACATTTAAAAAAGAATATTCCGTAAAAAAAATGTATGTGAGACCTCTTCAAATATGTAATACACGGCACTCTGTCAAAGAAATACTAATTAATATGTTGGTATCTATACACTCATTTACGTAATTGAATGAATGTGGTATAATTATATTTATTGTATTAAAAAGTCACAAGATTTTTATAAAACCACTGCACTATACACTTTTATACAGAGAAATCATTCAAAATCTTGATCCAGATGTGAACTACTCACAGCGCACTCACACTGTTTAACGGAGATACTACTCTGCATATTATAAATGTGTCAAAGTCTTTGAAATGGGTTTTTGACATATAAAAAGTAAAAAAAAAAGATGAATACTTCTCTCGTCTTTAATTAAATGCATATATAGTTTACATTTTGCTGTAGCATGAATAAATTTCAGGTTTATTATTTATTATATATAGTAAAATAGCCCATAAATCTGTCAACAAAATGATATAGCATATATACGGGGAGAACACACTATATAAAAACTGATTAAACAATGTAGTCATCAGTCATCATATTGCACTGCACGCTGTATCTCATGTTATCCAGTATTTTGCTGAATGCAAGGATTTTACCCGGCTCCAGTTCTGTCCAGGCATATTTTCCTTTTTTATTATATTATAGAGAGGATTCAAGAATTTTTCATCTAAATTTGGAAAGAATATATCTACAAAAGTTACTGATTGATAGAAGGAAAAACGACAACAACAACAGGTCATTCATTTATACACTGTACAAATATTCTCTAAGACACTACTAGTATGAACTTTGACCTGTGTGTACTCTGTAGAATATATTACATACTTATCAAAGTATTTACTTAGTCTGATTCACAGCTTACAGCACAGTACTTATGAAATACAACAAAGGGAGTAAAAATATAAAAGATATGAGTCACACATTATGCTACAGATTACACAGATATATGCATAGTAATATGTAGGAATATAATTTATACACGAAGCTGGATAAATGTAGTATATATATATATATGTAATATATATGCGCGATGCACGTTTTAGGTATCATTGGAGAAAGTTGCTCATATTTAAGTACAAACATCAATATTTGTTTGGGTACTTGAGATGCAAAAATATGTGGACACTTTTAATAACACACTGGAATTAACCAGTAGTAGTTTTATATAAAGTAGTACATATGCCTTTTTGATCCACACTTGTCCATAATCCATAAAATGGGGAAAGGGAGAACGTTGATACATGTGGGTGATTTAACCTAAATATTATTTAGATATTATAATGTATAATATTGTATAGCCTTTTTCATGTTTCAAATGTCTTGGTTGATAACCATTAAATTTATAAGTACATAGTACAAAAGTACATGTGATTGTGTATATATATGCAAAATGTAAAAACTTTCACTTTGAAAGTTTGGTGAAAGTTCCAGCCATTACTTTTATGACTTATGTTCCATGACTTGCACAGTGCACAGATATATATTATACTCATGGAATAGAGAGATACAAACCCAGAGTTTCCACATTCCACACACCAACAGGTCTTCTCGTTGCAACGGTCTCAAAAAAAACAAAGAAATATGGAATTTACTTCACCGGATTTTAGTATGGTTAGTAAAAAGTCAAAAATTAAATAAACAGAGTGTATAAATGAGAATATTATACATTATAAACTGAATATTAATAATAATTATTATTATTGTTAATTGATTGTTCTGTTCTTCTCTTGATTTATATAGATTCTAATTATTTGCCTTCTACTTTTATGGCCGGTGTCTACTGAAGAAAATGAAAGGCCTCTTCGTGCAATGTTGGATTTTGTAGGAATTAGTGACAGTATAAATAGTGGGAATCCTCAGACATATATTAGCAGATTGCCATTGAATAGGTATATTTTTTATAATTATGCACAATATACTATGTCATACAACATACAACAATGTTTTAAATTATAAGTAGTATAGCATGTGAATCTTTTTTTTTTTCAATATTCAGGGGTAGCAAAAAGTCTTTTCATGGTGAAGAAGAAGATGGAGAGGATGAAGGAAGACCCTACAAACCTGAAGAAAATTGGTCAAATGCTGCCTACGAACACCCAAATGTTTATGGACAAAGATGGGGAATACAATATGGTGCTCATCAAAAACCAGTAGTAGTTATAGTACCTGACAAATCTTTGTAGAAATCGTATATATTATATACAAAATAAAAAAGAGATATAAGGTGGTATAATATGTGTGTGTAAATAAGTTTAGAACAACTTTTGAGAGTTTTGTCTCTACTTTTACTTTTGTATAATATTATGTGCAAATACTTATATCCACGCTACATATTTTACATATCATACCCGTAAAATCTATTGCAATGATAAAATTTTAAAAACTAAACTGCATTTGGCAGTTTCACAAAATTAAAAATAAAGACCATAATAATAATAATTGTATAGGTATAATTTGAGAAGAATCCGTTTTTTAAAAATATTTGTCTCTGTACAATAATAATAACTTTATTATTATTTACTATTATTATTTACTGCGTGGATGTATGCGATGAGTTCAGCATAAAAATGGTATATTACATCATATTATATTATTATTATTGTTGTTGTAGCAAGTACCTAAAACAAAATTCTATCTTATAGTACTACAATGACATAATATACCACATTTTTACTGTACTTCTATAATATCCTAATAATCTTTGTACATGTAACATACACAATATATTATATGTATATTTGCTTTTCAAGTTGCAAATATTAAATAGTAACAATAATAATATGATGATTATATTTGTTAAAGTTGAAGACTAGGGTTTTTACTACAGTTTTAACGTCATTTTTTTTTTAACTTAGAACTTACAATATTATATTGTTTACATTTTTGTAAACTGAACGACATCGTCATTGTTTCAACTGTTTTAGGTACACGTTTGAAGTTAAATATTTTTTTAGGATATCGATGAACATCATCATTAAATTCCTTTGAAATAAATTAAATGCCTAAACTTTAGTTATAATCATTGTCACACAGAAAAACTTTCTCCGCAACCACAAGTACCTTTAATATTTGGGTTATTAAATACAAATTCAGATGCTAAAGCAGACTCTTGATAGTCCATCTCTGTTCCTAAAAGGGTCAACTGAGCTTTCTGATCGATAAGGACACGAACTCCTATATAATCAAAATTATATAAAATGACATATATTGTAAAAAAGATCCTCTCGAATAATTTGTTAATGTTAATAAAACATAATGATTATTATATAATATATTATTATATACCGTCTTGTACAACTTCTTCATCCATTCCAGTCTTTTTACTTGCATATTCAAGAGTATAACTAAGTCCATTACAACCTCGTTGACGAACACCAATTTTGAGCCCAATCTAAATAAAAACATTTCATCACACATGTGTAAGTAATGGCATGAATTTACGTAAATATATTTTTGTTTATACATAAACGTTATTGATGTGAATTTAAACTGAATCAAAATAAAAACTTACATAATCTGATCTTCCATCTAAAATCTTCTTGATTCTTGCTACAGCAGCAGGAGTCTATGTATACAATAATAAAAAGGTACACGTGTGTAATAAGTACAAAGTATAGTATTTGTAAAATTGAAATAATTATACATGTGTGGTTATTATTAAACCTATATTATAGCTAAAATAACAATGTTTTATTTTACCAAAACAAGAGCCGCTCTTGTAGGAATTAATCTTTTCCCCTTGACAGCTTTAACTGTAGCAGTTGCAACTATTTTAGTAGAGGAACAAACTCCTCTACTAAATATAGTTTTGATCATAATATACTTAATTGCAACTTTTGATATAATTAGATGTAGATTTTACTTAAGTTGTTTTATATCATCATCATCATGATATAATACAGACTACTTTCAATTTGTCACAAAAAAACACAATGTATAAAATTCGTTTCTCAAATCTATCTGATGAAATTCTAAACTTGTACGATTTTTTATATGATTAAAGATTATAAACTCAAAAGTGATATTTATTTATTATTTGTAACTTGTACATTTAAAGTTTAAAGGGTCACAAGATGTATATATGTATTATGTACACATATAAATTAAAGGGGGGGAATGGGGAAGAAGTGTCCAGGTAGGTTTTTTTTTATATATGGACTGTTTATTACTAATACCCCGGATTCGGCCAGTAAGGATTAGAGAGAGAGAAGCCTTATAAGTTTCCCGCCCTCTATGTCTTCACACATAAATTCAAATTTAATTAACTATTTTAAAATACTTCCAATTAAGTTAGGGACTTGAAATTTTCAGGGTAGTTAGTCCTTGACCTGAAGTATATGAATATGCAATAAAGCGGATTTGGCCGAGTCCGGGGTATTAATGTGGGATATCCCATATTATGTATCTCTAAAAAATAACAATTTTGCATAATAATATACGTGCCTACTTTTATGTATGTTGAGCTACTATATAGTGATAAATATGTACGATTTCCCCTTTTGGAACAAAGATTTGAAATCATCATTTTCGGTGAGCATACGAGAACTTCTCGTCGAGAAGGGTAATAATTTTTTTTAATATTCAGTTTATTCTGGTATTAAAAGGCCTCACAACAGCAACAAATTATTTAGTTTACCAAGTAAGTGAGTTAAACTACCATTATTTACCACAATTAAGAATCAAATGGTTCTTTTTTTGCCATTAAAATGTACTTTTGGAAGTGAGTTGAACAAGTGAAGAAAAAAAAAAGTTGGGAATAATGAACGAAGCAATACTGAATGTAAAATATATACTTTTTTTGGTGAACAGGAAGGAACGACGTTTTTACATAAAGTGGTAATTGTTAATTGTAATTAAGATTAAACACTCATAATTGTACTATTGAAGGAACGGAGTAGTCTATTTTATATTTTTTGTCACCATCGCCTCGATCATCCTCCGTCTTGTGTCTTGTCATGGACTTAAATCAGTATGTGTGAAATATACTTATTATTATTATTATATTTACTTTTGTTAAATGTATATATATAAACATTCATTGTCAATAATTATTGTATATTATTATAATCATTGTTACTTGTTACTATATCATATATATAAATCTTTTTAATTCTCATCTTGTACATAATATAATAATATATTAATTACTTTTTACATGTTATATATTTTATACTTAAAAACCCTTAAATAAACCTTGAAAATGTACTAGAGATTATACGAGTGTTCTTCTTTTATATTTATTTACATTTTTTTAAATTCAATTTTAGAAAACGGAGTAGAATAGAGGCTGAATCTCCTTGTTCAATTGAAAATATGGATTCAGAAGAGGAAGAAGAAGGAGAAGGCGAAGAAGAAGAGGGGGAGGAAGAAGAAGAAGAAGAAAATGATTATGATGATATTTCTAGACCACCTCATCAGAAATATAGAAAATTAAATAGTGGTAGTACTGCTAGTAGTAGTAGTTTTAATTTAAATCTAAATAATCATCATCAACAAATACAACAATCATCATATAGTTTATTCAGTCCACCTTTAAATTCAAGTCCTGATGAAAATCTACTTCCAATAACATCAATATCAATATCTACAACAACTTTGAATGAAAATATTAATGAGACTGTGAGGAACAGAAATAATAATAATAATAATAATAATGGTAGTAGTAGTAATTATTATAATCAAAATAGTAGTAGTAGTAATAATAATGCTCCACAATTCCAATCGTCAACGTCAACCAATAATATAAATAGTAAAAGTGAAAATTTAAATTTCTATAATAAATTACCATCAGCTTCATCGTCAACGTCAATAGCTTCACCTACTTCAATTGGTGGTATTAGTAATAATAACACCAGTATTATTACCAAAAGAAAGAAAAGGAAAAAAAGTAAAAATAAAAATAATAGTTTACTTAAATCTTCTAATCGTCATTCTTATATTCCAAATAATAATAATAATAATAATAACAATAATAATAATAATGATAATAGTAACCATCATCATCATCATCATTTAGATTCACCAAATTTACTAGGATTTGACTCCGATCTCACTGATAGCGATCGAAATCTTATCCCTGGAGGAGAAGATAGCAATAAAAAGACTACAACAACAACAACAGCAGCAACAACAACAACTTTTACTACTTCTTCTAATACTACAATTACTACTACTACTACTAGTTCTACTCATTCTAAGAGTCTATTAATTACTGATTATGATATGCCGGGAGATACAGGACTTTTTGGTGCAGACTTTGATAATGATTATGATAATAGCTTAATTGGTGTTGATTCTGGCGATCCTACGAATATTATTAATACTAATGAAGAAGGAGAAGAAGATACTACTGAAGTGGTTGAGAGACAAATCATTGATGTCGAGACACTTCATACGAAACAAGTGCCGAATGTCAATGGAAATTTTGACTCAAAAGGAGAATTTCATCAATGGCATCAAACTTACTCAATCCAAAACTCAGAGTCGGGGGAACTTCTTCATATCTTGCCTTATACTATCATTGATTTCTAAAATTTTCTATACTTTAATATAATAATATACTATTATTATTATTAGTAGTAGTAGTAATAATAATAATAATATACAATAAATGAACAGGCAGAAAAGGTTAAAATCGCTCCGGAATAAAGCTGTTGTAGATGAGCTGTAAACGTATAATATAACATGTTATGATGATAACAGGTGAATATACTATAACAATTATTATTATTATTATTATTATGAATGATTATGATTAATTAATTATTCATTATTATAAGAATATCATAAACCATAATGTATGTATATAACACACGTTATATATTATAATATATCTATTATATATTGATGATGATTTATTTTGTAAAAAAAGAAACAAAGAAAAACAATAAGTCCAAATTAGTGTATAATATAATGTATTATACAAATAAGTAATAGTAATATATTATTATTATTATTTATTTCAAGAGTGGATTAGAAATAAGAAATAGTATGATATAGGTTGGAAACTTTTTATTTGTGCTGATCTTTTATGTAAAATATTACATAATTTATCTCGGCTAATATATATTATAATATTATATAATTTTTTATATTATAAAGTTGCCGAACTTTTTCTCTTTTTTGTTTTTGTTTTTCTGATTCATTCAAATAAAACTAAGACTAACATTCCAATATATGTATATTCAAATAGGTTACAATTGAGTAGTAGTAGTATGTTTTTCTCAAAAATCTACGTGTATAATAATTCGCCATTGTTTTATTCTTTTAGGTACATATATAATCATATGTATATTTGGTAATTAGGATGTTATTATTATTATTATGTTTTCATCTTCACAAATTCGAAAGTTTCCAACCTGTTGTATGTTATACACTTCCTCACGTCCATTCTATACATTACAATAATATGATATTAAATAATAATAATAATAATGATTATTATATCATAACAGTACGATTTATATAAATACAAAAAGAAAAAACGGAGAGAGAACGAGAAAGAAAGAAAGAAAGGAATATGAACCTTATTGAATATTATACATTTTTCACCGTAACTATTTACATGATATGATACATATATACATATATATAGATATATATGCTATTTTAATGTGTGGTTACTATTATTATTAATTTATATACAAAACGAAAAAAATATATATATATTATGTATTATATGTTATATTTAATAAAGTGAGTGAAAGAAATCTAGTTGAGACGGTATATAATCTTAGCAAATTATTATTACTACAAAAATGGCAAAACATATAATATATTATTATTATGTAGTCGTTAATGAATTCTTATTCTTATACAACTCTCGTGTCTCTCGTATGTGTATATTATGGTATAACAATATATAATTTCCCTTGGAAGTATTGTATAAGTGTAATACGTACTACACTTTATTATTATTATTATTATCATTATTAGTTATTAGTATATAGTCTAAAATTAATAACATATGTTATGTTCACATTTTTTTATACCCAGAAAAAAATATTATATTATTATTATTATATAGATTTGAAACGATTGCTGTTACATACATCACACAAATATATTATACATTATACATATAATATTATATGTAACTGGTCTCTGTTATACGATTATTATTATCATTATTATCAAAACAAATGTTCAATTTAATACTGATAATAATAATTATAATATTGTATACTATATGTGTACTACAATTCGTAATTCCAAATAATCAGTTGTTTACATATATACGTATATAGTAAAAACAAAAAATTATGTTACATACACACCCTGTATATGAAATTTTAGTGAAAGTTATAAAAGTGAAAGCAAATGGTATAATATATAACAATGTATTATAGAACCTTTTTTGAAGCAAATGTAACCAAAAGAGTATCAACTTCTTTTTTTTTCAGTTTTCACTGATTACTTGCTATAAAACAAACAAAAGTATCAAAGTAACCTTACAAATATACAACACCATATAATAGTAAATTGTAAATTATATATACGTATGTACACATAATAGTCATTAATAATAATAATTATTATTATTATTATTAAATTCGTGTAATGTTTGACTACATGTATAATATATATTACTTCTTGATTTGTCTCTTTTTCCGACCGGTGACTCCAAAAGTTGTTTTCGTTGTAGATTCATAAGAAGAAGAGAAAAAAAAATAACCAATGCATTATAAATTATTATTATTATTATTATTATGAGCAAAACTATAATACCAAAGTCCCTTTTTCATCCTATATCTATTGTTATACAAACTATAATCAAAATGTAGTAGTTTTGTCTCCTTCATTGAATATATAATATTATATTCAAGATAATTAAAAATATAAATTATACATGCATACATTATATATATATTATATTGTATTACACAATATAAAAGTATACAGTAATATACACAATACTTCTTGATACTTGACTTGTGAACTCGCCTAACAAATATATATATATATGTAATTACTACTAGAATTACTATAATATATATATATGTCTAATCCATTATATAATTGTTATTGAGTTTTGTACTGACTATAAACATATATACACACATATTATTATTATATAATATACATAAATACGCAGATGTGTTAAATGAAAATTCAAACACAGGATCACAGTTGATATAAGTTTAAGGTGACTATATTATATATTATTACATATTATTATATTGCTACATTAGTTAAATACTGTATGTACACTGTAAGTACACTACTATACATACACAGAGATATTTAGAGAGTGAAAGGTCTACGATCTTCGACATATTATGTTAAGTACATATATGTGTATAATACTATATACAATGTATATTATACATGTAAACTGAAAAAAAGAGAGAAAACGAATATTTATAAAGAAAAAATTGAAAAGTAATAAATATAATACGAATTATTGTCTTATATACATACATTATACACAGATATATATGTATATGAGTGAAAGCATGAGGTGGACCACTATAGTCTCTGTCACTTCATTTTTGTACGAGCCCAAAAACCCTATAGGGGTGATTGCTATCCTCCACACACATAAGTACATATTAAATCACCCATTTAAAAAAATCCATCCCCACATATAAGAGGGGGTGAAAGTTCCCATTTATAATACATTACAAAGTTACTCTAGGTGGACTGAAGCCAACAGTATACCCCCTACATTCCTCCAGAGACCCTCCAGGATGAAAATGGTTGTTTATTCGAAACAATATGGCTTCCAGACGCCATCAAAGCTTTTCAATTTTTGAGATTTTGAGACTGATCTATAAAACTCTACTGTACAGCCATTTTTCAACGGATCTTAGCGATATTGAGCTCTATCGTTGACTCTAGACATAAACTAAAAAGTAATTTCTCAAACTATTTTATTTCGAAAAATTGTGACCTCGGGAGAGGTCATTTTATGTACTTTTACCTCTCGAGGTCATAATTTTTCGAAATTACTTTTGAGTTTAAGTCAAAAGAAAGCGATAGAGACCAATATCGCTAAGATCCGTTGAAAAATGGCTGTACAGTAGAGTATTGTAGATAGGTTACAAAGCGGGTATACTGTCGGCTTCAGTCCACCTAGAGTGACTTTGTAATGTATTATAAATGGGAACTTTCATCCCCTCTTATATGTGGGGATGGATTTTTTTAAATGGGTGATTTCACACATGTGTGTGGGATAGCAATCACTTCTATAGGGTTTTTGGGGTCGTACAAAAATGTGAAGGACTAGTCCTTCAGCTCGTGCTTTTACTCAGATATGTATAATAATATTTTAAGTAAATATTATGTAAATGGAGAAAAAAAAATGTGAAAGGAGGAGACATGAGAAAAAAATAAAATAATAAGAGTATCAAGATGAAAAAAAAACGCAGCGCTTTATTAAAATAAAAATAAATAAATAAAAAGAACACAGATGAGAAACACACTGTTAAGAAAAGAGATAAAAACGAATGCATTATTTATTATTATTATTATTCTTATTCTTACAACAAAATAAAATAAAAACAATTTTATTATCTTTTAATTAATTTTAAAAAAAATTCTATAATATTTTTATCTATTTATACATGTATATTATGTACATAGTATTTAGACCATCTCATCACTCATCATTGAAACTTGAACGTTAGATTAACGTTGAACTAAAAAAAAATGCTTTGTTTTCAGTGAGAGAAAGTCAATTTTTGAAGTTGTTTAGCTTTCAATCTTACATTTCACCATTTTTATACACGGACATTAAAACATGTTAAAATACAAAATACTGAAATAAAAGTGTTGGAGTATTTAAAAACAATCATGATAATGGCATAAAAATATATTGTTAAATGTTAAATATTTATACGTGCATCTTTGTAAAACATGAATGTACAGTTTCATATATTGTCCATTCTCTCTAGGTGTGGAGTTGAATTTTCTCAAAGTAGTCACAAAAAACTACTTGATCTCCTTGCAAAA